>CAOKZL010001890.1:0-270560 GCA_948472985.1 Iguana delicatissima
GTGTTCTTTGTTCATCTACGAAGTTATTTGTACTTACCATTCCATGAACCGGGAAAACCGAAGTGTTTCCATTTAAGCCCAGGCAAGTACTTCAGATATGATTGAATTGTGTATTAGTCTAAAAGAAAACATCGGGGATTTTCTTCTTTCGGCTTCAGCTATCAGGAAGCAAAGGTATGCCTTCCTTTCTCTGAAAAACAAACAATCAAACAAAGAATCAGTTCCTTAATAGAATTGGTATGTGTCTTTTGTTTAGAGATCAAATATTAATACTTCCCTGAATTATTGTTATTATTAAACTATTCTTTCATTTATATCCACCTATAATCCAACTGTGGGATTTATACAATTCGCTACACATTTTTTAATAAACATGTACTTTAAGAGCGGAAACTTTCAAAAAGTTATCACTCCGTATTCTTTTTACTGGAGAGGTAAATGGAAGCGAGTGACTACAAGCCGGTTAGATCTGCGGTCTGACATAGAGAACACCTGAGAATATGCCCTGTTTAACTCAGTAAGATTTATTTGTAAAAGGTAAGTATCGGATTGCACTACTAACCGGGTAATAAGGTGACGAATTTCTGAGGTCTTAATTTCCCCTATGTTTATTCTGAAGCAACTCTTATTATGTTCAGTGGGACTTCTAGGAATTGTGCATAGAGGTGCAGCCCTATACGACAAATATACCTACTCGGAAGTCAGACTCATTGAGTTCAACGGGACTTACTCCCATGTATGTGTGTAGAGGACGGGTTATTAAATTTGTTGTGACTCAACCTATTTAAACTGCTTTTATTTTCAGAAACAGACCTTTCAAACGGTTGTGTGTAACTGGCTGTCAAGCAGTAAGGACCAGGGCTATTTCCTGCCGGCCCTTTCCTAAACTCCAAACCCCAGGATTCCATAGGATGTTGAAAGTGGAATAACAGCGCTGTAACAGTCTAGTGCGGAAATGGCCTAAGTGATAATCGAAACGTCAGATGAGAGTTAGGAACATATACGGGCAGGAGTGACCCAAATGTAACGATTTTCAAATCTGCCCTGTCATATACCCGCTTGTTGTAGCTGCACGCCTTCAAGTCGTTTCCGAATTATGTAGACTCTAAGACGACCTTATCACGGGGTTTTCTGGAACTCAGAGTGTGTGATGCGCCCAAGGTCACCCAGTAAGTTTCCATGGGGGAGCAGGGAATTGAACCCTGGTCTCTGAGTCCCTGAGTACAGTGCTCAAATCATTACACCATGCTGGCTCCCATTACTCGGGTGTAACCCCCCAGAAGTTGAATTTATTTCCCGAAGAATTCCTTATGCATTCGATTAGTCTCCCTCCCAGCTAAGGGCTTATAGGATCACAACCCCAAACGTACTGAATTTTGGCTGTGGTTGTTGAGTTTTCACGCAGCCTCTTGCAGTGTGACTGCATCTTTCATCCAGTTTCGAGAAATTCTTTGCATCTAAGATTGCTGGTATCTAGAACCTCCAGTCCTATAAATATTTAGGTACACTATGAGCTCCGTTTTGCTCATTGAGCCTTACTTCTCAGTGCGTATGTATAAAATTCCAATAGATCGCATTTTCTCGGTAATAAATTCCCTTAAGGCTTCAATAGAGCATTTGTGCCTTTTGGTTACCGAGAAAACGCACCTACAGGAGAGCAGCGCTAGACCCTGAGATCAGTTAATGCCATCCCCTGTCCTCCCTCTATAAATGGATCCTTATGAAGCGGCAGGTGAGGCATTTGTTACACAGGGAATTCTTTCTTCAAGTGCCTCTCTCAGACCTACTCAACAATTGAAATAAATATACATCAGCTTGACAGCGTGGTGTAGTCGTCTGAACACTGGATTACGACTCTGGAAACCAGGTTCCAGTCTCTGCTCGGCCATGGAAACCCACTGCGTGACCTCACACACTCTCAGCCTCAGAAGGTCAAAGGCAAACCCCTTCTGAACAAATCTTGCCAAAACGCACACATCCATAACCTATGACGCGATCCGAGTTGACCTGAAGGCACATAACGGTATCACCAGTCATTCTCAAGGAGAGCCATACGACCCCCAAAGGTGTTCTGGAACACTTGAAGGGGGTCAAAGATCGAAAACTGTGAGGAGGGGAGCCCCAAAGGTTTATGGAAGCCCTAGTAATAGAACAGGAGAACTATCCAAGCAGCAACCTTACCTGGAGTAAATAGTTTCCGTCCTACTTATAATATCTTTCCAACACACTGTTTGACAATTTCCTTGACAAAATACATCTTGATGCCGATAGCTACTGTGCGTGTACCTATATTTACAATTCTGTCTATCTATGGGCATCTATGGGCATCTATGGACTGGGACATGAATGATAAATCAACACTAATGTAAATTCTATTGATTTAACAGATCTGCTCAAGCGAAGACTACATTTATGTTACCTTTACATATTAAATAATGGATTGCATATTAAATTTATGTATAATATGTAATTTTATATATGATACATTTAGCAATTTAGCGATATTTTAGCAATGTGTGAGCGCAGATACACGTGTCACTCTTTGCCAGAAAGATTCCTTCTGTCGGCGGGGCCTCTTTTAGAGCTCAAGGCGTCACGTGTTTCCTAGGAAATAACTTCCGCTTCGTTTGAAAAGGCGCCTATTTGCTTTCTGTTTTCCTCTTTAACTTAAAAGACCACAGCACGAGCTTCTTTTCTCCATGGGGCTCCTTTTTCTCCTTCTCCTTGTATCGACCGGATTCACGCCAACCATTCAAACGGAGGAAGTGGGTTAGAGCCCCTTCCATTCTAGTTGGGCGCAGAAAGACCGGTGGGAGGCCGCGATCCTCACATAGGCTTCCCTGGAGCTCCGTTGAAACCCGTGGCGCCTTTGTGTTATCACTTGTACAGCACAAACCTCGCACGTGTCTTTTCTCTCCACAATCTTTACAACCCAGGTCCTAGATCGAACATCGCTACCTTCGAGGGGAGGAATGTTCATAATAAAAATCCATGTCCACCTAAAATTAGGTTTCTTTTGAAAGAACTCATTAACAAAATTCATTTTGAAAGTTTGGCCGTGAGATCTAGGCTGTTCTAGCAAACAATCCGCCACACAAGTAATATAACCCAGATTATAATAACATCGTAGACAGGTGTAAGATTCCGAGCAAAGGAAGCAGCTAACGATGTGTACAGATCCACCCCGAACCTGTTTGCTTAGCCCCCTGCTTGAGTCCCATCCAACCCATAGGGGACCCCCGCATGCTGCCTTCATAACCTTCGGACTCCAATAGATCCCACTTGGATCTGAAATAACTTCCCGGCGAGTTCCAGGCGGGGAAGGGAGACAAACGCGTACTTGTGTTAGCCAGAAATAATCCTGTTTATGCAGGAAGCCGTCAGTTAATCCACAGTAATACACCAAAACAAAACAACCAAATCAGACCGAAGACGTTTACTGGCAGATATGCTTGCCGAGTTTGTTTCAAACTGCAAAAGGCTCTGGAAGAGTCGAAAGCTGGCACAGTTTTGTGACATTTGGCTTGATCTTAATAAAGGTGTTGCACAACTGTGACTGTCCTTTCTGATTAGAGGCCACGCAGCTGCTTTTATTGTCGATTAAAAAGCATTTAACTGACCCGCTTGGCGTTCTCACAAAAAAATGTGCATTGCCTCCTGTTTGGGAGGTACGGCCTCCTGCTCGTGTTTTGTCCCCTCCTCTGGATGTATAGCAAAAAGCAAGCTTAAAACTGTAGTGCTCCACACACTGAACTGGGAATAAATCTCGCCGGGCCACGAGGCTTTACTTTTGGTTAAAGTTGCCCAAGGTGCTTGAGCTGCGTGGCGGCGAGGGTGCACGAGGACATTTTTTGAGCCTAGAGTGTCAGTGCATCTGAAATGGAGAGGGAAGACGCAGAGCTCGCATAAAGGGGAGCCACGTTCAATATTTTGGTGGCAGACTAAAGTTCCGCCCTTTCGTATTCTCACCGAAGCGATCAAAACGTATTTTCCCTCTTCCCTCTGGAAGGGCCTCAGAAAGCTGTCGGAAAGTTCAAGCCCGGAGGACTGGTGTGGAGCTGGAACATCTCGCTGGTTCTCCGTGCCTTCAAGTCGTTCCCGACTTCTGCGACTTTGCCTTAGGATTCTGAGAGGGTGACTTGCCCCTGGCTCACCCAGTCGGTTTCCACGGCCGAGCTGGGATTTGGTCTCTCGAAGTCCTAGCCCAACGCAAGACCCTGGGCTGGCTCTTAAAATCTTTTCTGCCTTCAAGTGGATTCCCATTTGCAGGTTTTCTCGGCAGAATTTGTTCAGAGGGTGTTTGCTTTTGCCTTCCTCTATGGCTAAGAGAGTGGGACTTGCTCAAGGTCACCCAACGGGTTTCCGTGGCGGAGAGGAGATTCGAACCCGGGTCTCCCAGAGACCTTCTCCAGCATTCAAACCACCATGCCACGCTGGCTCTCTTACTTGGGTATGTAGGCGTAGGTGTATTTTAAAGACTGATAACGCTACTTTTGGAGAACCACAACTCCCAGCTTCCTCCATGCAGCCACAAGATTCTCTCTCTCTCTCTCTCTCTCCCCCTCCCTCTCTTTTTTTTTTTTAAGAAAAGCGTTAGTACAATTGGCCTTATGTGTCTTTAAGTCCTTCCTCTAAGGCTGAGACAACGCGACATATTCAAAGTCACCCAGTGGATTTCCATGGCCAAGTGCGGATTTGAACCCTGTTCCCTCCGAGCTGTAGTCCAACGCTCAAACCACTACAGCACGCCGACTATCTGAAGCCATTTCCTCACTAGACTGCTATAACACTATGATTCCACTTCCAACATCCTATGCAATCCTGGGGTTTACAGTTTCGGAGGGGCCGGCCGGGATTCCATAGGATGTTGAAAGTGGAATCATAGCGCTATAACAGTCTAGTGCGGAAATGGCCTGAATTATTAGAGCCCGTTTTTATTGCGCGCCGTTACCCTCTGCTCTCGCTGCTAACATTTCCCTCTCTTTCTCGCCTTCTACAGTTCTGTTTGTCTTCAGCATCTGCCTTCCTGCCTCCTGATTCCCAGCAAGAGGATTTGATTCAAGAAAACTCACGCCTCAACCCATCTGTGACCTTTTTCAGACGCCGCAAGATGCTTTGTTTCCCTCTCCAGACCAGCGGCCTCCGCCGCCGAGAAATCCAGGCCAGTGAGGGCTGGGGGTCAAAGGGAGGAAGACGGTGCGAAATCCATCTTCGTCTTTTCCTTCCCAGACGGATCTCTCTGCCTTTACTGCTGGGCAGAAGGTGTTAAGCAGCTCTTTCACTGGCTTTCTGAATGCAGCCATCACCAACCAGCCAGACCCTCCTGGGAGACCCTCTCCCGTCTGCCTTCAGAAATCCACATTTACCTCCGAGAGGAACAGCTGGAACCGCAAGGCAGCTCTGCCCTTCCTGGTCTCCGCCTCCAGACTGGCTCCATAGAAACAAGACTCATTGAGTTCCATGGGAGCTAAACCCTTTAACTGGATGGGGTAGAAGGATATGCAATGGATGTCCTTTTTCTAAAAAAAAAAGTATATATATATTGAATGTGTTATTAACCGTTTTAACTTAATATTTTAATTGGACTGATTGCCTAAGGCTTTTAAAACCTTTCTTATCACATTGGCTATTTTGTTACAATTTATATTGTAAGCCGCTTTGGGCTACACAGTGGGAGAAAGTTGGGATATAAATCAAATAAATAAAAACGTTTTAAAAATACATTTACTCCCCGGTTGTGCAGGCGTAAATAAAGTTCCACCGTTAAGGATGTATATGATTTATACTCCCTACTTTTTGCACTTAGACAAGAAGTAAACCCTCCTCAACTGCAGTGGAATTTATTTCCATCCTGGAAGTGGACCTCCATCGGAATTTGAAGGGTCCCGAGCGCTCACAACAACCCTGCGAGGCAAATTCGGCTGAAAGAAACGAGCCAAACCAAGACCCCATAGCGAGGGGCCAGGTCTCCCCTTCCTGTGTCAATGATATTTAGAATGAGGTTACTATATACATTAAAGATCAAGACTGGCGATCCCTGAACAATGTTAGGAAACAACACAATTTTGACTGCGACCCTATTTAACAGAGGTTGTACTTAACACCTTCACCATCATTTTCAGACCACGTCTTAAAAGTTACTTCTCTCTCATGTATACAGATAATTTTAGAATGAGTGGGTTTATATATTTATATTTATATAAATTTATATTTAAATGTATATATTTCAAAATCCTTTGAGCCTCGCTGTGAACCGCTACTGAGGCGGCAAATATGGAAGTCTGAGTTTGGTTATATGTAGCGGTGTAGTTATGGGTGGACAAAACATGAGGGCGCTGCCCCCCCATGAAATTTCCTTCGGTCCCCAAATTTCTAGGAAGCAAAGGATAAGACATATAACATCGTTCACACTCAGAACTCTTCTATTTGTTGTGTTCACGTTCTCTTGGTCACTTTGCCTGCCTTTCTTTGCCCACCTGAATCCCGGTTTCAAATGCTCGGCTGAAGTTTTTTAAGTTACTGCAACGGCAGTTGGATAAGAAACATATATATATATGGAGGTGTGGTGGACCGCTCAGTAAAAATGTCACTTCAGTGTGCATCCACAGTGAAAGGGGTGAACAATGTTAGGAATTATTCACAAAGCGGCTAAAAATAAACCTGCCAGTCTTATCAGGCCTTTTTCCCAATCCTACAACTCAGGGTCATCCAGTGACTGTCCCTAGTTCTCAGCACGTGGAATTCAGAAAGAAGAACGATCTCACTTCCACAAGGTTAACCTATGAATGTAGGCAGAGGAAGGAACTGGCAAAACCACCTCTGAGTATTCCTTGCCTAAGAAAATCTCACGAAATCCAGGGGGTCGCCCTAAGTCGACAGGCCTAAGGGGTGGGGATGGTTTTTGGAACATCTTCAGACAAATCCATGACAGAACGGTTTGTTATCTTCTAATTAATATTTAGATTCTAGGTAGAAGTCCCACGATCGTTCGTTTGCTTATTACAAACAAAAGTACAAATAAGTTTCCATACAAAATGGGGCTCGATACGGCCAACAGTATTAAAACAGAGAGAGCTGGCGTCGTGTGGTGGTCTGAGCGTTGAACTGGGACTCTGGAGGCCAGGGTTCAAATCCCCGCTGCGCCATGGAAACCCACTGAGTGGCCTTGGGCAAGTCACACTCTCTCAGCCAGAGGAAGGCAAACGACAAACCCCCTCTGAACAGATCTGGCCAAGAAAATCCCGTGGTAGGTTCACCTTAGAGTCCTATAAGTCAGAAACGACTTGAAGGCACACTACAACAACAAACAATTTGAAACAAGTCTTCATTAGAAACGTGTAAGGTAAATAGAGCCATACTGGCGTAGCTGTACGATTGCTGAATTCTCCGAGCGACCAGGGCTCAAATCCCCACTCGGTCATGGAAATCCATTGGGTAATCTTGAGCAAATGACGTTCTCTACCTAGCCTTACAGGACGGCAATGGGAAACTTCCTCCGAAAAAAATAATAACATGCCAAGAAAATCTCAAAGTCGAAAAAGACTTGAAGACACACGATAACAATGAATAAATCAAACACTATTAAAACTATAGGCAGAAATCAGCCAACTAAAACCACTTTCGGGAACAGATCAGCTCCATGGCAAAGGACTGCCTGATTGAAAAGCTCCTTGCGTTGCAGCGGGAGCGAAACAGAGAGGAGAGCCAACCTTGCTGCCCTCTGCAGAGGGTTCGGGACCCTGGGAGCAACCACCAGAAAGGCTCGTTATGCTCTCTCCACCGACCACTTCTCTGATTGCAGCGGTGGGAGGCAATAGGCTTTATACCACGGAACACTGAATGCCGAGGGACATACGGGCAAAGGGCAGTGACCTCTATCTGTCTCCTTTTAGAAACAAGAGGCGGGATTAGGTAGGCCTGGCTCCTACAGTCAGGGATTTTCCTGTTCGTTTATGAAAGGGCTCTCCTGAAAACATCGTCTTTAGAATTCTGTTCCTTTTTATTAGAACCTAATAGATTTAACTTCCAGGCATTTAAGATGGGAGGGGTTAATCTGAAGTACTTCCATCAAACACCTCCTCTTGTAAAATATTTCCACTCTGAATGGAAACAGTTTTACATGGAAGGAAGTCTCACTAAGTTTCAGGCAGCTGCCCTAGTACGGTTTACCACTCAGAAGCACAATCTTCACTCTTTTTAGGTCCCTTCTGCTGGGTCACAGCAGAAGAATGTTCAAATTTGGGAATGTTCCTTTGGAGGACTACAGATCCCAGGATCCTCCAGTCATTATGGCCAGTTAGTCTCCCAAAGGCTGTTTGCACCAGTTTACAGACCTGCCTGTTTAAAGATGATCCTTTTGACCTGTCCTGGGATTCAACCTCGTCAGCTTCCACCGCTCCCTACTTTGCATCCGGCCTGCTTGCGGGAGAACAATTTGCTGCGATCGAACGTATTTTGTGTCTCATACAGTGAAAGTCACAAATTTGAGACCCGGTGCGAATCCAAAAAAGCACACAGAGACATTTCCCCTGACCCCTTATGTATTTCTAGATATAATTCAAAGTGCTGACTAAAGTCCTAGAGGGCACAGGTGCAGGCTGTCTGACAGACTGTTCTCTCCTCCTGCCCACCTTTTGAGATCTTCCAGGGAAGCCCTTCAGCGTAGCTCACCTCGTGGTCTTCTCGGTGGCGCCTCAGGAACTTCCTTGCCAGGGAGTTTAGCCTGGCTCTCTCCTTTCTATCTTTCCCTGGACAAGCGAAGACTTTTGTTTTGCTTCCCATGCCTTCGAGGACGGGTTGTTTGGGGGAAAAGGACGTTAATAAAGTGCTATATCCCCAATGCTTTTGTTTTTCTATTTTAATGGGCATGCTCTGAATCACTTTTAAATGTCTGACTCTTCTAAACTGTATTTTAACGTTTGCCTGACGTGAACAAACCTGGGCTGGGATTAAGAGAGCCAGCGTGGTCTTGGGGATCCGAAACACTTGGGCAACTCACACCTTCTCAGCCCCAGAGGAAAGCAAGGGCAAACTCCCTCTGGACACATCTCGCCAAGAAAACCCTGTGATGGGGTCGCCTGAGGGTCCAAAACGACTTGAAGGCACACCACAACAGCAATGACGGGAAGCTCTCGCTGTATCTGTCCTAACTTTTGCACCTTAGAGAGTCCCAGCGCTGGGGAAAAGATAAAGAAGTAAAATACGACAAATAAATAAGGAGGAGAGGAGAGAAGAGGAAGCTGCAAGGACGAGGCCCTCGGCTGTTGCCCAAAGAGGGTGCTGCACAAAGGGGGCGGGTGGGCAGCTCCCTACGTCACCGACCTTTGCGTGCGAACCACGGCTCAGCCTTCCTCCAGCAGCCGCAGCCGGGAACGTGCTTCTTCCGCAGGCGGATTTTTGCGTTCTCTGATGGCAGCTTCCCCCCCCACCTCATTCCCCTTGGACCTGCATCAGAAGTCTACTGTACCCTCCCCACCCACCCATGCTCGTCTTTTCTAACGGTCTTCTTTACCCAAGACTCGGAAAGGACGATCGGAGGGAGGGTGAAAATCTCCTCACAGGAGCCCAAGAGAAACAAGAGAAGCGGTTTTGCTTCTTGCCTATATGGTTGGTTTCCTCTGGAGGAGGCGGGATGACTCCGTGAGTTCCAGCGGCAGAGTTTGAGTTCCCAAAGGAAACAGATCCGCAAAGACAAGCAGGAGGCATCTGCCAAATGACGAGCAGACTCCCATGGCTGTGAACCACAACACGAGTGCAGCTGAAAGCAACATAAATAAACCATTTGCAAGCCCATGGCTTGCCCATCCGTCTCTGTCTCGTCCACCCAGTCTCCACGCCCCGGTCCTTAGTTAACGCGAGTCGTCCTGCGTCTGGTGGTTGTTTATTTGTAGCTGAGCTGGTTCGACATTAGTAATCAGCAAGCCTTGCTTTATGACTTCAAAGAAAACCAAGTGATGGGACGTTCATTCCGGTGGAAACAATCCCTCTTTCTCATAATTGGATGGAAGGAGTTCCACTCTAGCATCTCTTTCTAAGTTAGAGGTACAGCCGGCAGGAGAGCCGCCTAGGCGTGGTGCTAAGCCTAGGTTCAATCAGGCTTCCCCTCTCTGTCGTGAAAACCCACTGGATGACCCTTGGACAAGTCACACTTTCTCAGCCTCAGAGGAAGCCAAAGGCAAACCCCCTCCGAACAAATATTGTCAAGAAAACTCTTAAACAGAGCCGCCATAAGTCGGAAAGGACTTGAGAGCACACAACAACAAATCAACTAAAGGGCAGCTACTGAATCAGTGGGGATTAAGTAAGTGCTCACTTGACCTCTCAGCAATTGATTCAAGAGCCCCATTCTAGTGGGGAGCAGCAACTGGATTTAGGTCTTAGTTTGTACCTGACTGAAAACAGAAAAGGGTTAAACACACCCTCACTCAAGACCAGGTGGCTCCAGGATCATCAACAACAATCGTAATCCTCATCATGATCACCATCATTTTTATTCGATTTTGCAACTACCATCTTTTCGAGAGAAATGATAATGATTATCGGGAGGAGGAGAAGGTGCAAAACATCACAGTCTATTCCTTATTCTGCCCTGTGGCAAAGTGCTCTAGAAAGTGGGGAGTTTCGCAGTTCGTGAAAGGAACCATCAGAATCCACGGTACTAAGAAGGAATGGGAAGGAATCTTTTTTTAAGAGAGTGAGTTCCAGTTTCATGCGCCCCTGAGGAGTACTGAGGCCCCACCTCCAAGATCATGGACCAGGGATCACGATCACCAAGACTTCTGTGTAGTTGAGCCCTTGAGGAACTACCCATCAGAAGTGTGGTAGTTTATTTATAGCCATTTGCTTAATAGGCTTTTATACATTTTCCCCTTTCCTTGATTTATGTACTGTATGCTTTACACCATTTTATATTATTTCATGTATGTCATTTTCTTCATGGTAGCCACATTGTAAACTGTTTTAATTGGTATTTATTATTATTATTATTATTACTCACTGATTCTGTGTTTTGACTATTTTGTTCTACTGTTTTGTAAAAACGCGCAGGCAAGTATACAAAATTCGTAACGACCCTCTTGTCAGTCTCCAACCCTCCTGCCTTAAAATCAGTTCTGGGGGCCTTGCCTAGGGGAAGGCCGTAGGACTGTCAAGTAAATCCGCATAGATGTAGCGGGACATGATGCATCTACTTTTGGGGATCCTAGTCCATGGGGGAATCGTAAGAAAACAAAATAATTAAGTCAAGTCTGTGTTCCGAGTAAAGCGACAAACTGTGCAGTGGTATAGGAGGTGCTCGAGTTCACTTCGAGACGGTGGACTCATGTGATGAAGAATAAAACCCAAATTAGAGCACACCTGCTTTTTTTTAAGAAGGAAGGAAGGAAGGAAGGAAGGAAGGAAGGAAGGAAGGAAATCATACTCAGCGCCTTTCTAGGCTCTTTTCCCCGTCCTGGTCTCGGAAAAACCATAGGGTAAATAATTTTTTAACATGAAAACGGTAAAACTCCTCTAAGGGAAACAGGATTGGTTCTGGCAATCCAGGTTCAAACGTGAGGGGACAAACAGTGATGATCTCCATTTCTTCCTCTCCCCACCCTCATCATACAATAACGTGTTGCAGTGAGGACTTACTGTGACTGGTGGGGTTGCGGGGGGACCGTTGAAGGCTCCAGAAAGCAGAAGAGGCGCCCACCCGCGGCCAGAGAAGGCAGGGCGGTCTGGCCGCCGATCCTTGGGCCGCGTGGAGGTACGAAGCCCCGATGAAGCGCTCCGTCCGCTCTCGCTTCAGTCCGGGCGGCCCTCTGCAGACACGGCTGTCCTCTGGCGCAGGATGGAGACCGTGGGAAACGGGATGCCGTCATTTCCACGTTCTGTCGGTCGTAGGCTCAGAAGATTTAAAGAGCAGCTATTCCGAAGCTGTGGGAATTGGAGGTGGGGAGAGGCTCGGAAAGAAGAAGATCAGGACAATTGACTTCACCATTCGTGTGCAACTTTGGAAAAGTCGTGCCAGAAACAACCACGTTCGCTTGGGAAACGTTTAACTTACAAAGGGAAGTCTCTGTGGGGGGAAAACCGGGCCCACCTAATTAACCCGAAATAGAGAGATGTATCCACCTTTGGTCCCAAGTACCTGGAATGGAACCTCTCCGTGTTTTTTGTTTTCCTTTTTAGGCTCACAGTAGGAAAGAAAAGCTTTATTTGGCACATAAAGGGGAAAACACCCCAAATTCACAAGATGAACTCTGGGTTTCCCTAAGAACGCGTGTTGGGTCACAGGTATCCCAAATCGAGTCTATCCCATAGACTTCTGTATGTTGCTCCGTTGCGGACAACGGGTTGGTAGTCGTTTCTCACGCCGACTACAAACTTGGAATTTCTACTGGCCAACAACTCCAGGCCTAAATCCATTTGATAGCCCCGGCTAGAGCGGGCCCATGAACTCAATGGAGAGCGCATAAGGGTTGCTGCAGAGACATCCACGCAAGAGGTTTATTTAGTTGGGACTAACTATTGGGTTTAGGTGCCAGCACCGGTGTTGCTACCGAGCGGGGAAATGAAGACATTACTCCACAAATAAGAATTCTACTCTCCAAAGGAACATTTCCTTCAGTCCCTAAATTTCTAGCATTTTGGAGAGTGAGTTATTGAAAATGATTCTTATATTTTCTATGTTTCCTTTCTCTGGGTGGTTTTGCTTGCCGCTGCCTAAACTGTGTTTGTAAAAGTTTTGCTGAAGTTTTAGGCTGGCTTAAAAGAGAGGTGTTTTGGGTCAATTTACAAATTACAGTGCTCCTTCTGTTATTATTCTTCGTTCTATCAAAGAGGCCTAAGCTAACCCTTTGGAAACACTTGCTGTTTTTTAACAAAACTTCAAAATTAATAGGAATACTGTTCTGGGGTCGGGAAGACAAGAATCTAACGAAGAGGATAGATTTTCAATGCCTTAAAGCGTAGCACATTTTATTTGGTCCAGGAGTGGGGACGACGAAAGTTTATGCCAAATAAACCTGCCTGGTCTTTAAGATGTCCTTTAGACTCCGTTCCTGTTGTACTAACAGGCGCTACCTCGCCTCACCCCGCCCCCTAAAAGTGAAGGCATCTCAGGACTCTTTAAAAAGAGGATATAACAGATCTGTCGATTGTGAGGCACCGTGTGTGGCATCGGTCAAAGCCCGACTTGCATACATAAGGGCTTCATTACCGTTCCCAATAGATAACGTTTGGTTAAGTCCATCGCTAGATTAAAACGCCACATAATAGCCCCATAAACGAAGCCGTTGCTTTTTGTGTGGTCCTCCTGGGGCCAGTGATTGAAACATTAGCTCTTCCTTGGACAGGCAGCTCCCTCCTAATTCAGCCTTCCTAGTCATTCGGCTCTCAGACCTACGGGGGGACATGGGGGCGAGCGGGAGAGAGAGAAACAAGAAAATAAAAGATGGGTTAATGAATCCACACTTTGTAGTTCGGAGAGAAAAGGGGAGAAGGAGGAGGAAGATGAGGAGGGAGGGAAGGGGGAGGCGGTTTGACACCGTCCCACCCTTTGGCTTGCTCGGGCCGGACGGCCTAGCCGTGGGGGCTTGATCCCTGCCCAGAGCGCTTTGCTGTGCCTTCAAAGCACAAGGGGACCCCGGGCTCCATTTGCATGCCAGTGGGGCGCCCTGTTGAAGGAAGCGGCTCGCCGACCCATCAAAGGCGCCTCGGCCTTTGTTCGCAGCAGCACCTGCTCGGGCCAGCCTAGCCCGACGGTCTCCAGCGAGCTCCGCCGCCCTTCTTCGCGGTGGGGCCAGGCCACAGGATCCCGCACGCCGGAGGAGAACGGCGGCGCGGAGGGAGAGCGAGCCCGGCGAAGGCCAGGCGCAACCAACCTGCCCAGAGGGGTAGCTGCGGGCGGCCCAGGTGCCGTCGGGGATTCAGCAAGCTAGGCGCCCTTTCCCGCACACGAGGCTCTCAGAGGAAAGGCCTCGGTTTAGATTCCACACCAGCAGCGGATGAGGAAGCTATAGATTTAACTCGAGAGTCGGGAAGCAGAGTTTCTTCCCACGGACCTTTGCAACATGACTGGCCTTTTAAGAAAACCAAAGGGGCTGGGGGTGGGGAGCATCACGCACGCACAACCTCAGCGACCATATTGAGCCCAGATCGCTGCATTTTGCGCTTCCTCGCCTCCCTCCCCCGCGTCTCACTGCTCTGCTATTCCCGACGTCAAGAAACAAACCGACTCGCAAACTCACCCGCCAGCAAACCTGGAGTTGCAAGGACTTTAATCGACGCCCAGTCCTCTAGAGTTGGGGCGGGCGGAGGAGAGCAGGGTTGAGAGTATTGTGGTATCCCGCGTTTCTCGGAAAATGGCAGAGTATCTGCCCACACAGAGACACATCTGGACCCTTAAAGCGGCCTCCGTAAAATAGGCGACACTGAGGGCGAGGTTGCCTTTGCAATAAGTTGCATTGGTTTCCGTCGCAGCCCACTTTCAAAGGAGCATCCCTATTTGGAAAGCAGCGTCACGGAAGTGAACGGAACTTGTTTAACTTCCAGGTAAACTCGCTTAGGCCTGGCACGTTAAACTGTCAGGAAAATGATTCGTATCACCTAATTCCTGAGGGTAGGGGAGTCATTTCAAGTTGGAGATTTCGAGCTGATTTTTTGTTGGAAACCAACATTTGTTTAAACCACACCTCCATAACCTGGAAATCACTCGCCTTGAAATCAGTGCGATTAACACTTTGGGTGATCACCTTGCAGTGGAGGCGTCCCTTTTATGATTTCCTGGTCGGCACCTGCTCCTTCTGGCTAGAGAACCACGTTTTTTCACAAGAGTTTTTTAAACGTGGTTCATCTCCAGAGTTTGACTATTAAAATTCGAAAGAATTTTCATCTTTAGGGGGTTTGCCAAATATACTGTTGCATTTCTCCGAGGTTACAATAACCTTATCAGTTGCAGAAAAAGTAACTGATACCATCCATTTCTATTTCTAAAAGAACACCACCAGAATACGATAAACATTCATAAAACAGGTCAGTAAATTACGTATATAATGAAATACCCCGCTTTTTCCTAACTTTCGGCAGAAGAACATAGTTAAAATATTGTGTTCATTTCCATGAAAGGAAAAATAGAAGCTACTCTTGAAGGTTTCTGGAAAATCGAAGTCTCCACACTTATTCCACTACCACGGTGGCTGGATCCCCACAATTATTTCACTATCACTTGTGGCTTTAGTGTTCCTAGAATTATCAGCCCTGTTTTGCAAACTCGTAACCAGAAAAGTGAAATACAGGTTCATAAAACTGAATAGAATCTGCACCACCCTCTATCAATTAAGCAATATTTTCAATTTTTTTTTTTTTTGAAAGTAGCACCTGGGTCCTCACAGTATTCTCTGGAAAAAAGAAATTCTTACTATTTGAACTGGAACTTATTTCACAAGTAATAATGGATAAGCCTGATGCCAACCTGAGTATCAGCAACTCTGGTTTTGATCAATACTCTCCCACAGTTTAAAACGGTCCCCAGCTTTAAAACTGAGGAATAATTTCAAAGCTGTTTCCCCGCCCTTTACATATTTAAAAGCAAACATTAGATACCTGTCCGCAGTCTAACATAATTTGCTTCCTATTTTACACAATCTTTTTTATTTCATTATACATAGAGAATATGCGTTCGATTTCTAGGGCGCATACCTTGTAAGGCAACCAATTAGTCGCAACATCTGGGAAAAAAGCCAACAACAACCCTAAAAACACAGAGGAACCAACGTGTTGCCTTTGTGGAACACACGGACAAAGTGATGCTGTCGTAATGTCAGTAATTCTATAAAATTGTCAAAATAATCTACATTTATTTCATTCAAATACAAAAAGTTGCATTCATAAAAGAAGACCATAGTTTGCAAAAGTTGAAATTACTCCTTACTGGAAAAGTTAATTTTGTTTTCTTTGGTTAGCCTTCACTCTGGTTTGATTTTCTGTTTAATTATGAGGACTTGGAAAATCATATTTTCACCATTTGGTACACAGCAATTCACCGAACAGGATCCACCAGGGAAGGAAGCTTAAATACGGCTCAGAATGTAAGCAGATCACATTTAACTAGAGAGCCAGTCTGGTTGATACCTTCTGAACTTCCCAGTAAGTACTTTCAAGATGTCAATGATACTCCGTATTTACAGAGGTACAATAAGCCCTCATATTTAGGGTGCCAGTCCCACTAAATGCTATGGGAAGAAATGCAATTTTTGATTCTTGTCTTTTTTTTTTTTAAGTTAGATTGTGGACAATTCCGTGGCCTTTCCAAGAAAGCATTTTTGTAGTTTCTTCACGACAACATTCATCTACCTCGGTATCAAAGCTGGCCAGAATAAGACTAATAAGGCAAATATTAAACGCCCTCGGGGAAAACACTAACGATCTCAAAGCCTGAAGCCAATAGTGGCGTTTATTTTGTTGAAAATTAATTGTTTTATTTTGGAAAATGTGTAAAAAAAGTTGTTTTTACAATTAGAATGGTACAATAATACTTGCAAATAATCATAAACAATATTCCTCGTAAAGAATATGCATAAAGTACAAAACAAAAAGGGGAAAAATCCATAAACCTATTATGATACAAAAACACAGGTTAAAATAAAAACTGATAATCTCGACTTTCTTCTGTGTAAACATGTTATTCTTTTCGTATACAAAAGGACGCTAAGTCAAGTGAGCTGCAAGGAAAGAAGGCGTCCTTTGGCCGTTCTCTCTCACGATCTTCTTTTCTGTTTGTTTTTCCCCTTCCCATGGGATCATTATTGTCTATGTCTGTGGGATGTAGTCTGTCGTTATTTTAATCCCTGGATCGCGGGAATCTTTGCAATGGGAACTGGCAGTTCAGAGGATTTTTAAAAAGTAAAAATGGGCGGTGTCTCTTCTTAAGGGAAAGAATTAAGGACTCCCCCCCTCTGCCCTTCGTCTGTCTGTCTATAAGCAGCGTGTTAGAACTGGCTTTGCATCAATACAGGTACCGAAGCCGGGAGAGCCCAAACAAACCAACAAGCGAAAGTGTGTGTGTGTGTGTGTGTCCAAGTCAAGGTCTCCTCGCCACCGTCCAAACCGAAAACACAGTGGGCGGGTGGCTGGGTAGCTGGTGAGAAAGCCGAGAGAGAAACGAGAGAGCGAGCGAGCGAGCGAGCAATCCTACCTTCGGCAAGAAGACAAGTTAACAATTGGAAATCCTAGTAGTAAAGTTTTCCACGTTGGCCAAGACGGTCCCTTGGTGGAGGGTCCCTAAAGAAGCGGCGGCCGCAACCGCCGCCGCAGCTGCTGCCGCCGCCGGAGCCGGAGCAGCCACGAGGGAAGGAGGCGAGGAGGCGGCGGCGGCGGAGGCGGCGGAAGCCATCAGGGAGCGGGCCAGGGCCGGCAGCACCGCCGACTGGGAGGCGCAGCTGTTGCCCGCGGAGCCCCCGCCTCCGGCCGCCGCCCCGGGGCTCAGGCTGCCCCCGATGATGCTCTCGATGGAGAAGGGGGACCTGGCCAGGGCCGAGCTGGGCTTGGCGGCGGCGGCGGCGGCGGCGGCGTGCAAGGAGGCGGTCAGCGAGGCCGGGCTGAGCTGGGCCGGGTACGCGAAGGCCGTAGTCCTGCTGGCCAGGTCAGCCGCCGCCGCCGCCGCCGCCGGGGCCGGGAGGAGGGGAGGCGGGGCCGCCCGAAGGACAGGCCCGGCGGTGGCGGGGGCCGGGGGAGGCGGCGGGGGCGGCTGCTGCCGGCCGGGGGGCTGGAAGGCGAAGAGGGCCGCGTGGGGGTGGTAGGGCTGGAGCTGGAGGCCGTAGCCGCAGTTGTAGGGCCCGTAGGGGTAGGGGGGCGGCGGGGGCTGAGGCGCGGAGGGCGGCGGCGGGGGCGGCGGCGGCTGGTGGGCGGCGGCGGCGTGGAGGAAGGCGGCGGCGGCGGCGGCGGCGGCGGGGGGCTCGAGTCCCCGGAGGAGGAGGTCCGGCGCCTGGAGCTGCTGCCGCTTGAAGCGCTTCCTGCGCCGGAGGAAGGAGCCGTTGTCGAACATGTCGGCCGACTCCGGGTCCAGGGTCCAGTAGTTGCCCTTGCCCGGGTTGCCCGGCTCACGGGGGATCTTGACGAAGCAGTCGTTGAGCGAGAGGTTGTGCCGGATGGAGTTCTGCCAGGCGGGGAACTTCTCCCGGTAGTAGGGGAAGCGGGCGCTGATGAACTCGCAGATCTCGCTCAGCGTCAGCCGCTTCTTGGGGCTCTGCAGGATGGCCATGGTGATGAGCGCGATGTACGAGTAGGGCGGCTTCACCAGGCTGTTCTTGCCGCCCCCGCCGCCCCCGGCCGCCCTGAAGGGGCCCTGCTGCGACGAGGCCGAGGACGACGACGACGAGGAGGGGGAGGAGGAGGGCGAGCCGTCCCCGGGGAACCTCCTGGGGCGCGCCCCCGGGGGAGCGGGGAGAGCAGAGCTCCTCGTCCTCCTCTTCCTCGTCCTCGTCCTCCTCCTCGTAAGGCCGCCGGGGGAGAGGCTGGCCGTCCGCCTCGTCCTCCTCCTCCTCCTCGTCCTCCTCCTCGTCGTCGTCGTCTCCCTCCCCGACCACATCGATGTCCGTCTCTTCGGCCAGCACCGAGGCGGCATCGGACATCTCCGAGCTCAGAGTCATCGCTTGGCACAGCCGGGCATAAGCGGTGGCGGCGGGGGGGGGGCGGGCGCGGCGGCTTTGGGTGCCTGGCAGGAGGGGGTCGCCGCCGGTATTAAAGGGAAGACCGCGCCCGCTCCTGCTGCTCCTCCTCCTCCTTCCCTTCGCCGCCTTCTTTCCGCTCACCTCACCGCGCAGCCCCGGCGGGGCGCCCCCTTCTCCGGCGTCAGGACCGAGGCGCCGTTCCCGCGGAGGCGGCAGCCGCTCAGCCGGCCTGGAAGCGCGCCTCTCCGGCCGGGCTCCGCCGCTTCTCCTTCCTCTGCCCCTCCTCGGGAGGCGCGCCCGGAGAAGTTGGTTTCTTTCCGCCGCCGCCCTCAGACATGAATGGAGCCCGGACGGGGAGGTGTGGGGGGAGGGGAGGGGAGGGGAGGCGGGGGCCGGCCGGGCAGGCGAGGGGGGCTGGGAGCGCGGAGGGCGGAGGGGGCGCCGCCTCCGCCGGGTGGGCGTGCAAGGCGAGAGAGGCGGCGGCGGCGGCGGCGGCGGCGGCTGGCGAGAGCGCTCGGCGCGCAGTCCGAAAGGGGGCGGCCTTTTCTTCCTCTCGTGGTGCCCTCCCGCGAGCGAAGGAGGACGAGAGGGGCCATCACATGGCTCGCAGCGTCACCGGGCCACGACAGGGGGAGCGGCGTGGGGGGGTGAAGGACGGGAAAACACGCACACACACACAGACACACGCACGGCATTCCTGGAAAAAGCCCCGCGTGCGGGGGGCGGGCGTTTGCGCGACAGGCGAGCTGGCAGGCGGCGGGGGGGCACGGAGGGAAAGCAGACGAAGGCCATTTCTGCACTAGAGTGTTATAGTGCTGTGGTTCCACTTTCGACATCCTGTGGAACCCTGGGGTTTGCCTCAAAGACCCCTCCCTAAATGCAGACCCCAGGATTCCGTAGGACATTGAAAATGGAATCATAGCACTATAACAGGCTAGTGCGAACATGGCCTAAATAAGTAAAGGCTCCCCCCCAAGCACGCACATTCCTGGGCCGGTGAATAGCCCCATTGTGAAGCGTAAGGGGGCGAATGGGAGTGTCAAGTCCTCGCTCCCCCACTTTTGGTCCCTCTCTCCCCTCCCGCACCCCTGCCCGGACGGTGGCCACTGCGCCCCCTTTCTCTGTCGGCCTCCCTCCTTGCCCGACCCCCGCCGGGCTTGTTTCGGCTTGAATTATGTCGTTTGGACGGCGGGGGGGTGTTCCGGTGGTGCGGGCGCCCGTGAGCTTGCGAGGGTAGCGAAAGGGGCGCGAGGTCGTGGAAAAACACACGCGGAGCGCGCCCAGCGCCCCCCTCCCCAGCCTCCCCTTTCCCCGAGGTTTCCCAGCACGGACGCGCCCGTAACCCCTCTCGCGCGCTCTCGGAGCAGGTCTGGAGCTCGGCAAGAGGAATGCACGGAGGCCGGGGGAGCCGGGAGCGCGCGGATGGAAGCCCCCGCTGTCAGGGGGACGGGAGCCTTTCCTTCTCGGGGAGGGAGAGGGCGAGCTCGGGGACTGGGCATGAAAAACTGCGAGGGACCTTGGAGAAAAGCGGAGCGGGGGGAGAAAAGCCGAACAGCTCGAGCGGACCCGGCCTGAGCCTGAATTTTCAGCAGGGGAAGGGGAAACGGATCGCTAATAATAATTTCAGTTGAGGGCGGCGAGGAAAGAATTAATCTCCCGGCAAAGTGGACAAGTAACCTTTGCGCAAGATTTTAGTGGGGGGACGAAGTCCACCGGGTGTGGGGAAGCGACCCCTGACGAAAACAGAAAACAAATTTAAAAGTTTTCTGGCACTTCCCTGAAGAGATCTCGGCTTACACGTATCCGTGAGGGCTGGAGGCGGCTTAGGAAATTCTTCCCTGGGTAGGAACTTTCCCGAGTTCCATCGTTGGTGGGAAGGAAGCGCCGAAGGGGACGATTCTCTGGAGAGCTCTGCTGCACCACCGACACAACTCTCCTTACTTTCCTGGCGACCCGAGCAGGAGAATGTCCTAAAATGACTGAACGGGGATTTTTTTTTCACTGTACAAATTATAGGCACAAAGAAAGAAAAAATCCTCATCTTCTGCTAGTCCCAAGGAGTTATAATTATAATCGTCGTCGTCATCGTATTGCAATAATTCTAAATTGCTCTAGTATTATAAGTACTATTATTATTTTATTAATATTAATTAGTATTGTTATTATATTATATTATCATAATAAACCCGGAGTGTGTGCGCTTCGAAATTCCTGTATATACCGAAAGGGAGGCAAAAGAAAGTCTATGACTCTCCACCTTTCAGGAGATCAGCACTCTGATTTTAGCAGTGCAATCCTATTCAATGGGACTCTCTCCCAGGAAAGTGGGTATTTAACGTAGAACCCCGCTGCACTTCCTTGGAAACGGCAGGGGAACTGAGAGGAATCCGGCCGGCTGTGTTGAGGGTGCGTGCCTTTGTCCTTTCTCAGAGGAAAGGCAAGTAAACTAACAGGTCCTACGCGGACAACAGAAACGCACTACCTGAAGTCATGTTCTTGTGTGCCTTCAGGTCGTTTCCAACTCACAATCGCCCTATCACGAGGATTTCTTGGCAACGTTTGTTCAGAGAGGGGTTTGCTATTGCCTTCCTCAGAGGCTGAGAGAGTGTGACTTGTCCAAGGTCACCCAATGGGTTTCCATGGCCAAGCGGGGATTGGAAACCCGGTCTTCAGAGTCGTAGTCCAACCACCTTGGCCCTGAACTCTTCTTGTTGTGTACCTTCAAGTCGTTTCCGACTTATGGCGATCGTAAGGCTAACCTATCAGGAGGGGCCGGGGGTTCTGGCGGGGTTGAGAGTGTGTGGCACACCCAAGGTCACCCAGTGGGTTTCCATGGCCAAGGGGGGAAATGGACCCTGGTCTCCAGGGTCGTAGCTTAATGCTGAAACCACGAGGCCACGCTGCCTCTCCCTGAACGCTTACCCCTGAACAAACTTCGGGGACAGTCTGGCTGGTTTCCCAGCAGCTCAATCCGGAGCAGCCGAATTCAGAATCTTAACTGCACCAACCACATTACTGTCAACACTGTTCCTCAGCGTCATAGAGATAGTCAGGGATTAATTTAAAAACCCTTTTCTGTTTCGTATTCCCCCATTTCACTGATAATTTCGCACAGGAGGGGCATAAATTTGTAAACGTGAGTAGAGGTTTATTCAGGTACCTAAAACAACAGAAAGGAAGGAAGACACAAAGATTTAAAGCTAAAAAGATAGAAAGATAAAGTTATGAGGTATATTGTAAACAGGGCTTTTTTATATACAAGGATCCCTTATACATTCTTCTTTCATTTTAATGGGCCTACTCTAGGTAGGAGTAAGGTTGGGTTTAGCCCCCTATTTGTAACTTCAGGGAAATATCTCTATTCACAGCTCTCATTCAGCCACATTTTCCGGCAGATCCTAAACAGAACTTTAGGAATTAGGAAATATTTAGCAAAGCATATACCACCGGAACCACCCGCACGTTACCACTTCTTTCGCGATAATCAAGGATCTCTAGTGTAAAATTTAACACCTTGATCTTAGGTCGGCAATGGGAAACTAATATCCCACAGACTTCTTTCTTTGATTAATTGAATCACGCTTTCCTGTAAAAGGGTGGAAGGTTTGGCAAGGCAGTGATCTGAAATCGTTTCAGTAACGGGATTTTATTTTGCAATTAATGGGTCTAGAAGCAGGATGTTGACTGGGGCATTAACATGAAGCCTATACATGTATATTCAGGAAAGTAAGGTGGACACAGATTTAGCGGAAGCCGCTCCCAGATAAGTTGGCATTGGTTTGGAGCGATAGGTTCTAGTGCCCACGTACCCGGGTGCAATTCCCATTGAACGCAACACTCCTTACTTCTGAGTAGATATGCCTACAGTGATAGTTCTGGTGATTTCATCAGGTCTCTAGCAGGTTTCTCTAGGTCAGGCTTGCAAAATAAGAGACTTAACAGATCTCATAAAAGCCAATGGCGAAAGTTCCACGAATTTTAACCGATCGAGTCTACATTCATTTCATACTTCTGATCTCTCTCCTCTACCTTTTAAATTAAGTATCAGCTAGCACGAAGAAATTTCAGGCAAGAACATACTCTCTCGCACGAAAGAAAAGGTGGGAGAACGCCAATAATTTATAGGAAGTGGAATGATTCCAAGGAGGAGGAATTTATTAGGTCTTATTTACAGTTTTACAAATCTAATAACAGGAAAAAGAGAAGCGGGTTTTTTTTTTCTCCAGTGTTCTGGATGATCCTCATTTAACTTTCAACCGTATTTTCAGACTCACTGGATGTTTCGGTTGGAACTAGGTTACTAGTGGGACCATTTCCTCTTTTTAAATGTCTTTATTTAGTAGTAAAAATTAACGCAACGGAAGAATTTACCTAAATGGAAGAACTTCCAGAGAAGCATCCGTGGTGAGTTTGTTCCAATAAAAACAATCCAAACAGTCTTGTGGCACCTCTTCGACGAAGAAATAAATACATTATGCCACAAGGTTTCCTGGGTTCTGATCCACCCAAGCTTATGCCAAAATAAACATATGAGGTTACAAACCTGGGTACACTTGCCTGGGAGCAAGCTCCACTGAGCATAGTGGGACTTACTTCTGAGGAAGCGTATATAGGCTTGCACTGTACATTTTTTAAGGTGCTGCAAGTCTCTTGTACTGTTTCTGCCCGGAAGAGAGGCTCTCGCGGAGGTCGCCTTCGTGGAATTTAAACGGCCCTGAAAGTGAGCGGGAAGTTTGCGTATGTTGGAGGGTGGGAGCGTTGAGGTTAAGTTCCACGGTCAAGGAGCACCGAATGAGGCATTCATTCCAACACTTCCAAATGCTGGGATTTACAACCAAATAAGTGTACCGCAACCTTAAAAAAAAAAAAGGAGAGCAGAGTTTTAGGTTTTGAGAGAGGTAGTAGGCTATTACAGAGTTATTCTGTGCATCAGTGCAAGAAGGGAAAGGTGTCTTGTGGCATCTATGAGGCTAACCAATTTATTTCGGCATGCCCTTTCCTCTGTAATTCAGGAAAGCTCACGCTGAAAAAAAAAGGTTAGTCTCAAAGAGGTCACAAGACACCTTTCCTCCAATCTTTTTTTTTAATACGGAAATGTAAATGAGTCCCCAAGGATATTGTTGCAGCAAAAACAATCAGAAGCTCACTGGCATCTTAAAAGACTGATTTATTAGAACACCGATTTCTGTGCGCTTCTTCGGACGCACGGGGCGTTAGCCAGAATTTCAAGTATGCGCTCGCGCGTGTGTAGTGGACGAGGTTGTGTGGCTGCAATGGCAGACTGCGAGGTCTGAAGAAAAAGAAAAGCACAAAATACCGACGGCGACAGTGACTTCATTACCGCTGGCTAGGCACACAGCAGACAACACAAACATCTTGGAAACCGACCGCATTCGGTTTATTTAAATAGGTATATTCATACACGGTAGCCCTGAGGCATCGTAGAGTTACAGTATATATAGTACTGGATGTACCCTGAACGTCGTCGGTAACCACACCGCTGGCAGAGGATTCACCAGCCGCCGCTAACCGAATAATGAACGGTACTCGAAATGAATGGAATAGGTGCTTAAGCAGACGAATTTAAGGTTCGATTTCTTCTCTCTAAGAGAAGTTATACTGACCCTATCTCAAGACACAGTGTGTGTTTGTTGGGGGGGGGGGTACAGAGCCTCAGTTTTTCAACCGCCGGGCTGGACATAACTTTTTGGAAAATTTATTTAGACCTCTGCCCTCCTTTCCAGCCCAGTTGGTCAGGCACCTTCCACTAAGGGCGAACTAATGCTCAAAGTCACCAACCCAGAGCCAAGTTGAGCTGGGAGTCGTTGTGTATGCTGGTAACAATTACAGCATCCTGGATGTAGAGCGAGGGGCTCCTCGCCTCCCCTCGTCCGGGATTGAAGAGAGTGGCATGTCCACGCTCTTGGATTATGGTTGTGGGGAGATTCTGGGAATTGTAGTCCAAAAGGGACTTTCCCCAACTTTTCGGGTCAGGCTGGCTGGGGAGTTGTAGTTCAAAAGGTGATTTTATCCAAACTCTTGTTGGCTCTATTCCTCTACTGGAGGCATTTTGGGAGTTTGCAATTAAAAAAAAAAGAGAGAGATTTCCAGTATTCTGGGAAATACATAAGGGAACTTTTTCGACCTCTGCTACTGACTACGTCCCACAGGTCAGCCACTGGCCCTTCGACTGATTGGGACTGGCGGGGGGGTGCTTTGGCGTCCACTTTCCTGGTCTCTTGGCCCGAGACCTCTCCCTCCCCGGCCTTTGGGCTGAGACTCTCAGGACAGGCAAAGCCAGGAGCAAACCTTGCCAGGCGCGATCCGACGGGGCTCCCCGGTGAGAAAAGGGCGAAGCGTGAGAGGCCGAAGGACCGACTCGCCAGACACCCCCCCTCCTCAGTTCCCGGGGATCCTGCGAAATCTGCGGGGATCCTTTCCTTTCCTTTCCTTTCCTTCGCTTTCTCTCCCCGGGAGCTTTGCAGCTGGAGAAGGTCCTGGGTGGAGGAATGGCGCCATCTAGTGGCGCGGACTCCGAAGGGGAGAGCCTGCGGGTCCCTCCCTTGCCGTGGGCAACCGAGGGGTCGACCCACAGGCTCTCCCTCTCGGAGTCCCCGCCACTAGATGGCGCCATTCCTCCACCCAGGACCTCCTGGACAGGGCGGGGGGAAGCCTCTGGTCCCCCCGGACGGTGCACCTGTTGGAAATGAGGTTCCCAACAGCACCTCCCCCCGCCCGCCAGGAAAGCCAGAAGAAAAAGCAACCAACTTAGTAGTTTCTCCAGATGAACACAGGCGAAAATGATCGCTTCATGACATTCCCCAACTTTCAAGCCTAACTTCAGCCTCTCGCATTGCTGCTGAGGCACCGGACGGTCGCCCGGGTCCCTCCGAGACCCTCCAGTTTTGGAAATCGGTGTGGAGTTTCTCCAGAGTTTGGAAAGTTATTGTCCCGAAGTAACTAGTTCCCTAACCACTCACAATGTTTTAAAAACCTCCGTTCCTGTCCTTCTTCTAGGCGGTGGGGGCTAAATAATCGCGTCACGTGTTCCCCTTATTTTCTGTTACTATTTCGGGGAGGGGTATTAGGATTGCTCAGAGAAAAACGAAATACTTGAAACGCCCTCCAAAGTAACGCTTAAAAATATCTGGGTACTGTCACTCGTTACATAATACGGTAAATTTACACTTGCTTGCTGCATCTTTTTAAAAAGGCAACTAGTTGCAAAAAGAAATGGGGGCGGGGGAGAAACACGTCACTTATAACTAGTTACTTTCCAGCTCTGCTCTCAGATTATGCCTAGTTATGCGTGTTTCCATCCACCGCTCTCATCACTAAAGCTAGTGTCCATATATGTATAAACATATATTTTTCACCCACGGCTGACCCAAGAGGTTTTGGTGCCCGAGGCAAGGGGGAACATAGTGCTCTTCCCGGTTTGGGGACGTCATCCAAAGGCAGTCACTGGACAGTCATACAGTTTATTATCCTTGCATTTTTAATATTCGAATGAGAAGGAAAGAGGAGCCTAGGAAGTCACCTGGCTCCCCTGCCGAAAAGAATTTTCCCTGACTTTGCGGATAAGGAAGGAGAGCTTCATTTGCGCCGGCCCTGGGGCAGGGCGGGGGGCGGAATCGTGCTTTGCGGCTCAGCTTCAGGCGGCAAAGTCTCTTGGGCGTATCCTGCCTCTGTTCCTAAATTGTAGCGGCAACTCTTAAAAACGAAGCATCGTAGACAGAGTGGATTCGGGAGGGCTGATGTGCCCGCTTTCCCCGACCTTCATCCAAAGTAGTTCCTTCTTCCCCCTCCCCAGGTACTCGCGCCCCTCCGGCGCGTCTGTCTGTCATGCAGACGCCAATCCGGAGCGTGGCAGGGCTTCCCCGCTTGGCCACGAAAGAGGAGCGAAGGATTAGGCCGGGGAGAAAACACAAGTGGAGGTGGAAAGACCTGGCCCGGAAACAGGCGAGCCCTCCAGGGGAGGAGGAAAATTATCCCTCCTCCAGACTGACTTTGCTTCTAGTTTGTCCAATGGAAACAATGTAGACTTGGGAGAAAAGGTGGGTGGTTTGTGTGTGTAGATCAGGGGTGTCCAACTCAGTTTCATCTTGGGCCACATCAGCATTATGCTTGCCCTCAAAGGGCAGATTGTATCTGTAAGACTACGTTTTTTATCATATTTAATGATTGCCTCTGCATTGGATTATTATTGGTTTTAAGCTCTGAAACTAGAAGTCTAGGAAAAATAATGACAAACAGACATTAAAGTGTACAACTATTGTACAATTTATTCAAAAATGAGTTTTGAAAACAGAAAGTTATTTTTTTTTAATCATCAGACAAATATTACGAAGCACTGTTTATTACATTAACTTTTTGGTCACAGTTAAGACAGGCAGAACAAATAATTGCACTCTGATCTGTGCCTCTTTCTGCCCCCCAGCCCCTCTCTGGGCCTCTTTCTGCTCCCCTCTCTCCTCCGCATGGCTTGCCGAGAGTTGGACAGAGGAGCAGTCAGAAGTAGAAGTAGAAGTAGATCAGGAGCGCTGGCTGCTGGGCCCCTCTTCAGAATACTGGCAGCCAGAGGCCTGCAATGTGGGGATTGGGCTCTCCAGGCGGGGCGAGTGCCGCAGCTGCAGGAGGGATGTGAGGGCCACATGAAATGGCCTGGCGGGCTGGATTCAACCCAGGGACCTTGTGTGTGACAATGTGGTGTAGACAGATGTCTAGGTCTTCTTATGACCTGTATTTCAGAAGGATGTCTGGGAAGCACTGGTTCTCACAGCTGTGTTTATTGCCGCTGCAGCAAGTGACTGACCTAAAATACATAATTTAAAATATGTTTTAACAAATTGTTTCTCATTTTAGCAAGAACGATTCTCTAAGAGAATTATAGCACTGCTTAGTCTTTAATGCTACCTCCATTCATGGGGCCCATAAGCAGAATGAGCATTTTGTTGAAAACAATTGTGTCCACATCTTCTGAAGCCATCAAAGGCAAGAGTCAGGCACCTTTTGTAAGAGGTAGGTCACCTGTGCAGAGATCATTGATCTTTATACTGATACATTTATTCATATGTAAGAGTCAGCACGTTCACAATCAATATGCACCCTGCAGAGCTTACTGTACAGTTATCTACATGTAATGGAAAGAACAGGTAGCTGCTGCCTGCAATTCTTTTGACCAAACAAGGGCATTCCTATACTTGGAAGGACAGGTGAGAAAATATTGTAATCCATACACTGCTACTGTATAGCTTCAGTGTCTTTTGAATTGTCAGTAAATGGAGTGCAAAAGAAGAAAATATGCAAAAATTAGTAAAAGTAATCTACCAGAAAGAAGTCTGGGTTTGTAGAGTACTACGCTCACTAGAAAAACAGTAGTGCTGTTTAAAGTATTAAAAATGTAAGTAGTCCAGTTGTGTGCACATTATTTTTTAAAATATTGCCCCTCCCCAAAATACGAAATTTTGAAAATTAAATACAAATGGTAGCAAAAGAAAAAAACGCTGGCAACAATTTATTTGAAAAGAAAAGAAGAAAAGAGCGAAGGAAACAAAACTGTACACTGTAATTTAAAGTAGGTCTGAAAACAAAAACAAAACCAGGTTATCCATCTAGTGAACTAGATTCAGACCATTATGATAATAATTAAGGATTATCCTTCTTAAAACAAGCAGTTTTCCACTAGTGAGCAATTAAGGGTTGTTGTTTTAGGCTACACAGCCCTTGTCTGGAATATTTCTATAGGCTTCAACTCTGGTCTCTGGTCTCAAAGCTGCTACTGAATGAACGCTGAGTGGCAATATTTGCCTGCACTTCTTGACTCTGCAGTCTTCTCCAGTTAGTGGTTTTCATTCCCTCCTACTTGGTTCCTTCAGGTGTCTGATTCTTGCCCAGAATTACTTCACAGAAAGTTCTCCTTAGACTCTTCCATAGCAGTTTCTCAGGACCAAAAAGAGTTGTACTTCAACAATCCTTAAGAGGCTACAGTTCACATGCCTGTTGCTGCTGCTGCTGTGTGCCTTCAAGTCAGTTGTGATCCTAAGGTGAACCTAAGATGGGGTTTTCTGCACCTGAGAGTGTGTGACATGTCCAAGGTCACCCAGTGGGTTTCCATGGCTGAGTGGGGAACTGAACCCTGGTCTCCAAGGCTGTAGTCCAATGTTCAAACCACTACAACATGCTTCATCAAACGAATAAACACTATTTCACACAACAGCAATATTATTAGGCAGCATGAGACAACTGCCTCAGTCTCAGGCATCAGATGGCGATAGATAGGATGGTGGTGATGGTGGTAAGGCTAGAAAGGCACCTTGTCCTATATGGCAGCAAAACCTCCTGGGCTCTGATTGGTCTAACTCAATAGTTTCCTTTGTCCATAGTGAGTACTGAGGTAAGGGGGCAGTCCTTCCAGAAGACCATTTATGGTCCAGGGTTTTAAAAAATTACTGATGGCTGGCAGGGGGACAGCGGGAAATGCCGTTCAAAGAAGTAAAATTTCCGAGTTCTGTTCTTGCCTTTGGAAAATGCCTTGACCATTGGGTTTAATTATTGTTATCAAAATTTTAAACCACAGATGACAAGGACTCTAAATTAGGTACTATCAAGATTTCTGTTAATATTATGAAACCTTCTCAGGGGAACAGCAAAGGGCTCTACATCAGAAATTGTAATGATTTCTGTTAATATTATGAAACATTCTCAGGGGAATGACAAAGGGTTCTAAATTAGGAACTGTCATGAGTTTCTGTTAATATTATGAAACATTCTCAGGAGAACAACAAACAATTGTGAGTGTGTATAATCTGTGTTGCAGTGTGTGTATTGCAAAGCATGAAAATGAGGCGTGAGGTAGAATTCATCTCCTAAAATATCTCATTGGCTGTGCTAGTCTGGGGATTCTTGGAACAGTAGTCCAAAAACGATAACTTTTCCAAAGTTCTGGTATTGCATTCTTTCTTCTTGCAGTCCCTTTAATGACTGCGGGAGACAGGATTACAGGGGCTTGACACTAGAGCGCTTGTAGGCCCCTTTACTAAACTTCTTCACTATAATGGGGTTAGCAAGAGCATTGACCTCCAACATATTTCTTACTTCAATTTAACATTTTAAAAAAGAGCTTTTGCTGAAGACTCTACACACAGACTTTTCTATCCAGATCTGTACAAATCGGGAAGACTTGCTCATTGTGAGGGAATAGGAAGTGGCTCAGTAGGCAAGCTAAAAGAAGAGCGAGTTCCCACTGAAGTCAAAGGCAAAACCTCCATTGTCTTTTTCTGCCCCAGGACTGCACCCTTGTTCCCACCTGGAGTGGGGAAAGGGTTTTTCTGTTTTAGAAAAACTCCTTCCCACTGCTTAATCTTGTGTGCATTATGTCTTCCTTTGTGTTTAGTTCTGTCTCCCCATGCAGATTGTATGTGAAATGAAACTAAAGGCTGGGAATCCCCCTCTGGAGGCAAGTGGCTAACTGGAAGATTGGAGCCCACCTTTTAAACACACTTTCTGAGCACACTTGTCTGTGTGCCCCTTTTCAGTAAACTTACTGGGTGAGATCCCATAGTCAGAAATGCTTCAAGGAAAGAGAGTTCATGACGCATGGATGTTTCTTAAAGTGAAATATTGAAGGCACAGTTGCAAACGATTCCAGTGAGAAAGAAAAATAGATGTCTTAGGAAACCAGGGTGGATGTACAAAGAACTTTCAGATTTCTTTAGATTTAAAAGAGATATGTACAGGAAACAGAAGACAGTGGAAATCACCAAACAGGAATATAAATGAATAGATAGTATTTGTAGGGGGAAGGTCCAAAAAGCTACAGTTCAGAATGAGCTCAGGCTCACTAGAGAGGTTCGAAATAATAAAAATTGAGGGTATATGTGGCTATGTTCAGAGCAAGAGATGATTACAGATATAATCTCAGAGCCACTTTCTCTAATCTTGAGAATTCCTGGAGAACAGGAAAGGTCTCAGCAGATAGACTGAGGGCAAATGTTGTTCTCATCTTTTAATAGGGCAAAAAAGAGAACCTGAACAATTACTGACCAGTCAGCTTGATGTCGATATCAAGAAAGCTTCTAGAACAGATCATTCAGCTGTCAACTTAGTGCACACTTAGAAAGGAATACTGCAACTTATGCTATTTAAAATATAAATGAAACTGCTGGGAGAGATTTTCTGCAGCTTTGGGGTTCAGTGGCATCAGTATGTAGATGTCCTACGAGGACAGACTTAGAGAGCTGGGTATGTTTAGTCTGCAGAAGAGAAAGTTGAGAGGGGACATGATAGCCATGTTTAAATATTTGAAGGGATGTCATGTCGAGAAGGGAGTGGGCTTGTTTTCTCCTGCTCTTGAGACCAGGACAAGGACCAATGGATGCAAGCTGCAGGAGGGGAGATTCCACCTGAACCTCAGGAAGAATTTCCTGATGGTCAGGGCTGTCCGGTAGTGGAATGTGCTGCCACAGAGTGTGGTGGAGTCTCCTTCGTTGGAGGTTTTTAAGCGGAGGCTGGATGGCCACTTGTCGGGAGTGCTTTGAGGGTTTTCCTGCATGGCAGGGGGTTGGACTGGATGGCCATTGTGGTCTCTTCCAACTCTACATTTCTATGATTCTATGACATACAACTCCATTATTCCCATCCACCACAAGCCAAGGATGCCATTTTGGTTCTAAATCAGTAGCTGTCATCGGTAATGGATTGCTGAAGGTGAACAAATTGAAACTAAAACCAGACAACCACAGATGAGGGAATTCAGGGATTCAGCCTGTGCTGGAAGACAGAGCTCTGCAGCTTGGATGTGCTTCTGGATTCAACTTTGAACCTAGAAACTCAGGTTTCAGCAGCAGCAGTAGAGGCTAGGAATGCATTTGCACAATTAAAGCTTCTGTGCCAGCTGTGTCTGTTCCTTGAGATGTCTGATCTGGCCACTGTAACTCATGCCTTAGTTACATCCTGGTTGGGATACTGTAATGTGCTGTACATGGGGCTGCCCTTGAAGAATGTTCAGAAATTTCAACTGGTTTGAAGAGCTGTAGCCAGATTGCTAATTGCAGCTGGCTACAGGGAGCACACAACTTTCTTGTTGCAACTGTTCCATTGGCTGCCAGTCCATTTCTGGGCAAAATTCAAAGTTCTAGTTTTGACCTATAAAGAGTTATATGGTTCAGGTTTGGGTTATCTGAAGGACCATATTCTTCCAGCATGGTGTAGTGGTTTGAGTGTTGTACAACCTTGGAGACCAGGATTTTATTCCCTTCTTGCCCATGGAAACCCATTAGGTGACATTAGATGGGTCACACACACAGAGCCCCCCAAATACCTCATGACAGGGTTGCCTTACGGTTACCGTAAGTCAGAAATGACTTGAAAGCACACAGCAAGAACTTCTTCCTTACGGATTTTCCCGTGCTTTGAGATCTGCTGTGGAGGCCCTTCTCTCTGTCCCACTTCACTGGTACATCTAGTGGGAACATGGGAGAGGGCCCTCGTAGTGGCTGCCACAAGGATCGGGAATTCCCTTCCCAGAGAAGTTAGGCTGGCACTCTCCTTACTTGGCACTCTTCACAGACAAATAAAAAACTTTTCTGCTTTGATGGGCATTTGATGTTTGATTGTGTAAAGTATGTCCTACATAAACAATGTGCTGCGTTTTTCTACTTGTTGTGCTGGTGTGTGTGTGTGTGTGTGTGTATAGATAGATAGATAGAATGGTTTATGTTTTAACTGGCTTTAAATTCTCTGGTTGTTTGATCACTTTTTAACTTCTTTATGTTATGAATTTTTAACTATGTGTTTTTTAAATCTACTGTAAGAGAGCCGGTGTGGTGTAGTGATTTGGACACTGGTCTACAACCATGGAGACCAGTGTTTGATTACCTGCATGGCCATAGAAATTCACTTCAATTGCTACAAACTGAGTTCAAAGTGCACAAGTAATTTGCACTCAGTTAACTTAGCAGGAGGGAGGGAAGACGATGGATGGAATCTTGCTCTTCCCAGGAAGTTCAGGCAAAAGCAAACTTTTTCATCCTTTACTAGCTTGTGCGTTCTTCCTCATTAATAACTTTTACCATCTTGACCACATGCTGATGTTGCTTGGCCACATGTCATGGGCCATTTCCTCACTAGCCTGTTATAGTGCTATAACCCCTCCCAAAACTGCAAACCCCAGGATTCCATAGGATGTTGAAAGTGGAATCATAGCACTATAACAGGTTAGTGAGGTTTTGGCTATGGTTTACATCTGTGAAATGCTGGAAGGCATGGCACTGTACTGTGGATGTGGACGGTGAAAGGAGAAGTGAGGGCTGTGAAGCAGAATCCTAACCTCCCCTCATATTCAGGTAAGTCATTTCTTGAATGTCTGATAAGGGCTATCATAACTTCATAAATGGCTTGGTGTGCTACTGGCTGTACTTTTGTACTTGCTTAGGTTGCACTTGATCTGGCCAAACTTGTATTAGATGTATAAACTAAGGCTGCATTAAGTATTTCTGCAAATAAATGTCCTTGTCTTTAGATCATTATTTATGTGGAAATGATTTCCATTGCCTTCAGCAGAAGTTGTTTAGAAATGATACTGGAAAATTGTGCTCAGTCATTATCAGGGTTTTGTTTTTTGTTTTTTGTCAAGTTAAGTTTTTTTTGTCAAAGAAAGTAGGCTCCCTTTTGCACAAGCATGTTTGGAATTATGCTGCAAATGGGTCTGGCAGGGAGTGGGGTTGTAGCCCTCTTCTCCAGCTCTAGAAATATTATTACCTGGATCTTGTTTCTTCAAGTGGCAAGATATTCCAGGGTACAGTGCTCAAATATCAGCAGTGTCAGCTATCAGGGAACAGGCAGATGACTTTGGAAGATTCAGCACATGGAACGGCCCCTGCCAATCCCCACTGGAGATGTGGGACAGTAGGGGACAGTAGTATGTGGACCTCATAGGATGTCTTGAAAAGCAGGCTGTTTCCCTGGGGCTAAAATCCATGATGTAACAGAGAGGCTGACATGATTCTTCAAGCCCACTGACTGATAATCCTTCCTTTTGGCCCACATGGGAACCAATGACATTGCAAGGTGTGGCCTTCGGGATCTCACAAGGGATTATGAGACTCCACGTAGGAAGCTGAAAGACCTTGATGCACAGGTCAACCTTTTGTCTCTCCTCCCAGTTAAAGGACATGGCCCAGGAAGACGGTGCTGCTGGGAACAATGTGGCTTCTTGAACCATGGTCTGTAATTTTCATGAAGATGGGCTTCAGTCAAGTGATGAGTTGCTCTTCATAGCAACGTCTTGTTAAGAGTCTCACAAATCTGATCAGGAGGGCTTTAAACTGAATTATGGGTGGGGAGAGAGACAGTTTTCTTAAGAGCACGAGTTCATCAATGTTGGAGTTCATCAGGACCCCAAACAGCGTAAGGGAACTGCGTGAATAGTACAAGAACCCAGCAGTGGGATTTAAAAAAACCCTAAATAAGGAGCAAGAGGGAACGATCCTGATCGTTCTAGCACTCTGGTCACCTGACTAGCTGCGGTTAGGCAGACTGAGGCCATTTCCGCACTAGACTCTTACAGCGTTATTATTCCTTTGAGGCCCCTCCTTAGACTGCAAACCCCAAGATTCCATAGGATGTTGGAAGTGGAATAACAGCGGTATAACAGTCCAGTGCAGAAATGGCCTGAGTGTCACGAAGAGCCAGTGGGCGTCTAGTTATTTTTTATTATTCTTATTCTTGCTGCTGCTGCTGGTAGAGATGAAGAAAGGGGCACGCTCAACACGCGGAACTGGCTGCATTTCTCCTTGTATCCCGCCGGATAGGAGGCGCCGCACCTGGGTGCCTTCCAAAGGCGGAGCAGGGACCCAGCAGCGCCCACGCCGTCTCGTGAGGGACGGACCGAACTACCGGACCGCGCACGCGCATCCCTTACGTCGGCGTTCGTCACCGCGCCGCCACTGCCTGTTTTCCTTTCCGGCCGCCATCTTGCTTCCTTCCGCGTGCGCCCACCAAGCTCTGCGCCTCTCTCCGCGGACTTCCCGCTTTTTGCCCTCACCAGACCGGACTGCTTCCTCCCGGGAAGGTATAAAGAGACTCCGCTGGGAGAAGGGGGAATAGTATCGCCAGCCGTAGCGGAGTTACGTGCCCGTCGGAAGCCGTTGCGGGCCTGTGAGGCCGGAAGAAGTCGCGGGCCTCGGTTTGGAGGGGCGGCCCCGGCGTCGGCGTCTGGGGTGCGGCCTAGCGGCTCCGTTTTCTTTTTCCGAGCACCCGCCCTCTCAAGGACGGCCTCTGGGCTTCTTCTCCTTCGGGCCTTGCGTAAATAAGAAGCCGGCGCTTGTGGGTCTCCCCTCTCTCCCTCTCCTGCGGTTCAGTCCTCGTGGGAGGGAGGTTGCTTTTCCGACTGTGAAAGGTGCGCTTCAGGCCAGCATAGGCCTGACTGCGTTGAAGCTCCGCTCCTGCAGTATCCCCCCCCCCCGCCGCAGGCCGAAGGGGAAAGGCCGGGTGTCTAGGGAAGCCGCCATGGTACCTCGTAATCGTCTCACTTCTGTTTTTCCGCAGATGAAAGAAACCATCATGAATCAAGAAAAATTAGCTAAGCTTCAAGCACAAGTGCGCATTGGGGGAAAGGTAAGGCTGTGCCTCTTTCCATTCCTTGCTTTTCTCTTTTTTCCCCTCTGTTTCTTTTTCTAGTTACCAGTTCGTGCGTCCTCAGTTCATAGAAGCCTCTCCTTTTTTCCTCTAGTTACAGAGCAGTTGTTCATAAATTATTTTTCTCTTTTTCTAAAAAAAAATTAAGTTTGGATTTACTCACAATTGACAGTGGGGGAGGTACAAGATGAAATACATGGTATAATATTTCCACACTCTAAGCCTTTCTGCTCACCCACCAAAGAACTGTATTTAGGATTGCAACTTTTAGAGAGTGTTTGGATAAGTTAGGTACTGTATTGTAATGAGTAATAGTTTTAAACTTGTGTTTTTCTGATTTAGTAACCCTAGCACACTGAAAAGTTGCAGCAGTATGATTCTGTTGTAGCAGCATTCTCTGGAATCCTGGGATTTATAGTTTGATGAGGCAGCAGAGATCTCTGGCTGAGAATTCTCACTGCCCCTTCCCTTTAAACTGAAAGTCCCAGGATTTCATATAGAATACAGCCATGGCAGTTAAAGTGCAGCGATAGTATTGTGACTGTAGTGTGAAAGGTTCCAAGTCTTAAAAACAGCCCTGAAATGAACTAGGATTTTGGACCAGCTTCATTTTTCAATTTAAATAACCTCATAGCAGGATTGTGAGAATAAACAAAGATGGTGAGGAAAAACCATTTTCCTTATGTTGGAGGAAGTGTGGATAAAGTGAGAAATAAATTTTTATTCATTTATGTGATTTATGTCTTGCTTTTGTGCTAATATGGTTCTCTGTTTTATTGAGTTGAGAGAGCGTGGATCCAGTTGAATTAGGAGTTAATTATGATCAAACAGGAGAGGTAGGGGTTAAAAAAAACATGGTCTGTGTGCCAAAAGATGTCTCATTATCATGATTTGTTTGTAACAATGTTGGCAGAGTTCCTAATGTGTAGGTTGCATCAGAAGCTTCTCTCTAATCCAGGTGGAGCCAGTGGAATTTCAGGTCCCAGTGTAAAAAAAAAAAAAAAGTCTTACAACTGGAACGTATAGGTTTCATCGTGTAAATTATTTCAGGGAGGCTCCTATTGGTTTAAATTAAACCAATTTTGCTTTTGGAACTTTGCTGCTATCTTAAGATACATTTTGTAGGATTTGTTTGTTTCAGTTCATTAAAATTGCATAATATAATTTCTGTCATAAGCATGAAAGTCTATTAACCTGTAGTAGAAATAATCTTGCTGAAGTTTGGTGTCCCCTTTTAAAAATGTGGTATTTAGTCCGGGCTTGAACTAGTAGAATTATTACACAGCAACCAGTGCTGTCATTACAGTCAAGTATGCAGAGACAAATGCTTGCTTCTAAGGGGTGTTGCTTCCATGAAGAATTACTTTCCTAGTAGTAGTAACTTGTTATGATTCTGATTGGCATATTCAGCTGTGTAGAAGCAGGGGTGGCCAAATAGAGCCCATGGCTTCCCCTGGGGTCAAAAAATTTGGAAGGTCTTTTTTAAAGCCAAAAGTAAACTGGCTTCTGAGATTGACCCAAGGAGCCTAAAACCATGGTGAAAATGCTTCACACCCTTAGAGGGCATTTGGGGCAAACAAATTGAGTTGGTTGGTTTTTGCAGCATGTGCTGTTGGTGTGTATATGTCCTCCAAGGTCGCTGAGGGGACTAATACAGTCCCTAGCCTCCCACAGTTGCCTACCCTGTTAAAGGACAGTCAGCATCACTTTGTACCAGACCAGGTTAAAATTTTCATACTTTGTTCTGGGTGGTAGATTGGTTTAAGGTTACCTTTCTTGTTTTTATGTCAAAACTTTGAATGGACCTAGATTGTACTTTTTAAATGTTTTGCTCAGTTTTGAACTACTGTGGCTCTTATTCTTCCAATTTCTGTGATATCCTGGCCTCTTGGATCTTTTCTTTAACTGTTAGCAAGCTCTTACAGAAGACTTACTCTCCATTTCTTGTAGTTGTGGACCGTGTTATGTGAGTCTGGCTGTCAGTAGTGAAAGATATGGAAAGAATGGCAGTGAAAATGCTTAACTGCTTCTCTTCTCTGTGCAGAATATTTGCCCCTGAAATTTCACACAATCTTTTATGAAAAGTGATTTATTTAGATTTAATTCCATTTAAATTAAATTGTGTAAAGTTGTCTAAAATGCAAATACTTAATATGAGATCATTGATAAATCCACAGAAACATTACTGCTCTTTATAACCTACTTTATTGAATTAACTACCTAGATAATGCTGTGTGGGTCATTTATGGCATGTTGATTCGGAGAAGGAAGATACTTACAGTGTTTAAAAGTTGCTCTGCTTTCTCCTGGGAAATTGGTTCTTGCTTCCCAATGCCAAACCAATCACGTAGTTTCTTACCATTCTGTCTTCAGCCCATCTCTCTTCCTGATAAGATAGCAAGATATGTCTCACAGTGGAAGGGTTGGATTGGGATTATTACCATTCAGTTAGAGGCAAGGATATGATTGGGTTGCTTAGATTGGGGGGATGTTAAAAATAATCTGTATACTTTGGCAGTTTAAAAACTTTGTTCTTTAGGGTACTGCCCGTAGAAAGAAGAAGGTGGTTCACAGAACTGCTACAGCAGATGACAAGAAGCTTCAGTTTTCCTTAAAGAAGCTGGGAGTAAATAACATCTCTGGTATTGAGGAGGTAACGTCTATATTGTTGTCTTATTTTTTTTTCTGAAAAATGCTCCTTTGAATAATTGAGTCTTAAGCGCAAATCTAATGTCAAAGTAAAGTTCATGACAGCCCATTAGTTTGATTATTCAGATTGTCTTGTCTTCCTTGTTTTTCAGGTAAACATGTTTACCAATCAGGGCACTGTCATCCACTTCAACAACCCTAAGGTTCAGGCTTCTCTAGCTGCTAACACTTTCACAATCACAGGGCATGCTGAAACAAAGCAACTGACTGAAATGCTTCCTAGCATCTTAAACCAGCTTGGTGCTGACAGCCTGACGAGCTTGAGGAGACTAGCAGAAGCTCTACCCAAACAACGTAAGTAGGATCATAACTGAGAATTAATATGGTTGCACCTTTCAAAGGAGGGTGGGCAAAATGTGGGCTGCTTGTGACCCCGTCTCTTACTATTTTTGTGTTCCTCTCAAGGGATCCAAGGCCATTCCCTAAAATCTAGGGGCAAGAAATGGCCAGTAGTGTCTGCAAGGACTAGTGTTACTGACCATTTCTCCACATTTTTGGTTTTTTGCTCCCTTTCAAGATAGGAAGAAACTGGAGCGTGATGTCCAGGTGCAGTGCCTCTTCAGGGTTAAAAAAATGTGGAGGGCCCAAAATTCTTGGAAAATGTGGTAGAATGACCACTAGCATCTCCCCAGGCTTGAGTGGATACTATTGTACATTTGGAGGCAAAAAGCTGTCCCAGATAGGATTGGGGTCAGCAGTGGTGGGGGAGTGCAGTCTTGGGTCACTCATAGATTCAACCCTTGGCAACTGTTCGCCACTACTTTAATACTTAATTCCTTAATGTTAATAACATGTAGTGCAGTAGGTCTCTTATATTCATGGGGGATTATGTTCCTGGACTTAATGTGGATAACAGCGAACACCATTGTTTTGTTTGCCTCCACCTTCTCGGCAACCGCTTTGCTTTTTCCCTCTGGCTGGGCAAGTATGCCAAGGACCTGATTGTTGGCTTCTGTGGAGTTAACCTCAGCAAGCAGTCATGACAGTGGGCTGCTCCATCCCAGAAGAGCTGGAGTTGATGGTGGGTGGCCAAGGCCTTCCAGGACAAAGGTTTCCACAAACGCTTTGCCAAGTATGTGGCTGAGCTTGGCCAGTGGCTGTTTATAAGATCGAGGTGGTGGTGCTGGGGTATTTTTGGAGTGGAAAGGCTGTCTGGATGGTTGACAAGAACAAGAGTGGCAGAGTCAGGAGTTCACCCTTCACCACTGCCTGAACTCTGAACAAAATGAGTACGACTGAAAGAGGCATGGATGGAGAGTGACAAGCACATTGCCTTTGGTTCGCTGTGTAAGCAGGGGGAGGTGATGCTGAGACTGGAAAGGAAAAAAGGGCAGTAATGAGGTGTGCGGGCAGATAGTAGGAAACTGAGGGGACAGGATGGCAGAAAGGAAGTAGCGGCAGCCACCTCCACACTGCCAAAGGGCTGGGCAAGAGGAAAGAAGAGTGTGGGTAGGTGGGTGCAAGTGCAGGAGGATGGGAGATGAACAGAAATAGAGGCAAGGGAGACAAGAGTGGAAAGTGACTTGAGACTTTAGGAGGACAGGAATTGTGAAGATAATGCCAAGGAAAGAAAAAGAAGGAAAAGAGGGCTGTGGGGGCAAAGAGGGAAAAGCAACAGGATTGACCAGTGCAGCAAGGTATGGGGAACCAGTGGAAGAGGCAGTGCTTTGTCAAAGGGAGAAGTTCTGAGAAAGGCATGGGGATACAGAGGCTTCTGGTCAGACAGTGGCTGAAGACTGAAGTGCCCAGGGACTGGTTTTCCTCTCCCAGGAGGGCAACAGGAGGCAGACGCAAAGGAAGGCCTTGTCTTCCAGAAAACCAGGCATTGTGATAACAGCACCCTCCTTCGCGGCCTCCAAATACATAGAGGTGCCAAGGGGGACATAGCCAGTATGCTCATTCAAGGTAAAGCCACTGCAGAACATCTGAGGCCTGCTTCCTCCATCTGAAGCCTGTGCGGGTGCTGCAAACAAGTCAGCAGCAGGTGCCAGCCTGTCTCAACATCTGCAGCAATGCAAGTAAATGAAATTGCGTATATCAGTCACATGGATATGGGGGACCTATTCTATAAGACATTTTGGTTTGAGATTTCAGTTTCCATAGGAGGAGTTCGTTATGCATAGTGGTAGTTTTAGGCCTTGTAACTTTTACTTGATACACAGATTAGGCTGTCATTATTATGATAGGTGGATACTTCTTTTCAGCCCAAGGGCCTGCAAATTGGATTCTTCTTGGGAAAGTTTGTCTTAACTCAATTTTTATATATTTCTAATTATAGCTGTGGATGGCAAAGCACCTCTTGCTACTGGAGAAGAAGATGATGATGAAGTTCCAGGTAAGTTTACTCTATTGCTTTTGTTTGTTATAAGTAGTATGAACAAGTATCTCTGTTCAGAAGCAGTTTGGGGCTAGATGAGCGTGAACAAGCTGACACTTAAGATGGAGTTGCTGTGGAGATTAGATAGACCAAGCTTTCCTCTTCTTTGAGCCAAGTATTGTCAGTGGCTAGGAGAGTTTTTGTGTCAGCTTAGGCTGGTATGTCAGTTGCACCCCTCTATAGACATGGCGTACACTCCTTGATTACTCTGTTACCTCCAGACAAGGCTGTTGTAACGTGGGGCAGTCATCAAAGACACTTTGGAAGTCCAGCTAGTGCAGAATACAGTTGGTTTAGTGTTTGTGGAGGTTGGCCATTTAGATTATATTAGAGAAATATTGTGTCTGCTATCTTCTGATCCCAGTTTAAAGTGTTGGCCTTGATCTTGAAAGATTTTAAATGGCTTGTGACCAGGTTTTTTGAAAGACTGAGTCCATCTAACTATGCCCGAGTCTTAAGATTTGCCAGAGGCTCTGCTTGCAGAACTGCCATCAGAATCAGATTGGTGGTCAAAAACGTCAAGGCATAAGTCTATGAAGAAGGCAGCCTTGTTACGATATTAATAAAACAGAAAAGGTCTGCGTAAGTATAGACAGTGATACTGAGATTGTTTGCCTTCAAGTCGTTTCTGACTTAAGGTGACGTAACCACCAAGTTCTCTTCGTAAGAATTGTTCAGAGAGAATTTGCCTTTTCTGAGGCCGAGAAAGTGTGACTTGTTCAAGTCATCCAGTGGGATTTCATTGGCTGAGTGGGGATTTGAACCCTGGTCCCTAGAGTGGTCTCTGATACTGGGAAGAATTGAAGACACAAGTCAAAGCCTTGCTAACAATTGGGTAGTGACCTTTTTAGGTGCTAGCTGTCCCAAGTGCTTGCTAACCAGTTTCCTAAAACCCAATTTTTGATTTGTGGACCTGATTTTTGCCAGGTTCAGGAAAGAAAACCTGAGTTGGTCAGGCTGTGGGAGTAAGCTTTGATTAAACACAGAGCTTGTTCTGTGAGGTGTTGCTTCCCCCATCTACTAAATTGCATGGAGTTACTTGAGGAAAGAGCTCTGTATATATAGTTGTATATAGCATCTGTCTCGGCGTTTAATACTTAATGCCATCTGATGAGTTTCAGTGAATTACAAACAGTCTTGTGGAATGTATTGTGAGTCTTCTAAATAACAGCAGTGAGGTTTGCATTTTAAAATACTGATTCTTACCAAATCTTTTTTTCAGATCTTGTGGAAAATTTTGATGAAGCTTCAAAGAATGAAGCAAACTGAACTGTCACTTTAAGTTAAACTTGAAAATTATATAGAGCTGCTATTTTATATTGTGACTTTTATTTGTAACATTTTTGTACTGATCTTAAGTCTAAGATCTGTAATATTTGGAAACTCTTACAAATTGCAGCTCTCCTCAGTTATTGCTAGTGCACGGAGCATTTAGTCGCGGCTGGGTTGGATATACACAAAATTGAAAAGTATTAAGTCAAAAATGCTAATAAAGGCTACATGTTTAGGCAAATATTTTAGCAGTATTTTGTACATGGACAAATTGATCTCTGTATAATGAATCCATTGTGCTTTGGTCTTAAGTTCTCTCCCAGACATATATAATCTGTCTATCCCAAAAGCAGTCACAAAATGTTGTTTGAAGAGTGCAGAGAGAAGCAGGCTCTCATCATATTAAAATGTACTCAAAAGCCTGAAAACACCTGTAAAAATTCATCTATAAAATACTTACCTGGAAATGAATGTATGAATGTATATTTTCTTTGTAATCAGTGGAGAAATTGAAACAGATTACATGAACGATCTGTTCTGGATTTCATTTTGCATTTGCCTTTGAGAAAGAATTTGAGCTGAATGTCATTAACACAGTTTTGGCAGTAAACAATCATTAAGCAGAAAAATAAGGACATAGCTGTAACAGGTCAGGCTGTGCTAAATACATTTGATCTCCCAATGTTCTTCAGTAATGTAAAGGTGAAACAGTATCTGGAAACATACATTACTCTAGTAACTAAGGAGGAAGTGTATGCAGGCCAACATATTCCATTAAGATGAAAATCAGTTTGGAAAAAGAAGCAGCAGAGGTGATTAGAATATTATATTTGCACTATGTGTGGAAAGCACATCTCCAAAAAGGTTTTTTAAAAAATTTAAAGTCATTTTTACCTAATCAAAACACAATGCTTCATCTCTGTGGCTTGAGAGAAATTATTTTGAATTTCTGGCATCCTAGTGTATAGTACCTCTAATTCATAAAGAGGTGCACTTGAATATTTCTAAAAAGCACTAGAGAACTTAAATATGATCTTCGGCTAGTAAGATTTTGAGAACAGGGGAATTAGGCATATATATTATCACACAGCTTCCCCTTAGCTGGACAGAGAAAAACATTCCATGACTAGAATGATGCATTTTAAAAAGATGCTTCTAAACCTGTAATAAAACATGTTTACCTTCTCCCTTACATTTTTGCTTTTCACTGAACACTTCTATTTATTAGATGATATAAATATGTAACAGGTCAGTCTTAACATCTTGGATTTGAGAAAAGATGACTTGTTAACTGCCTTAATGATTCAAAATAGTTGTCTTTGAAGGTCAGTATCTGTTTCAAGTGACTTTATTTCCAAGTAAATGCAGTTACATCCTTACTTCTGACCACACTGTGAAGGAAAGCTAGTTTGTTCAAACATCTTTTCTGTTACCTTTCAGTTTCATCTAAGCCAGGGCTAGGAAAGGTGTGCCCATGCAGATATTGGATAATATTGTCAGAACCTGTGGATTTTAGAGTTCCAGAAATGCTAGTGAAAAGTTTAAAGAGTAGAAAGGCTATGACAAAATGAATGTCAGCTGGAGCAACCAACTTGTATATCTCAGATGACTTCAGACTCTCCAGTGCAGTAATAGAATAAACAGTCTGGGTTTCTTTTTAAACTACAAGTCCTAGAACCTTTCCACTACCATGACCTGAGTACACCTAGCCTCTCCTGCACCCAGCAAAGAGATGCAGTTAGCTACTGTGAAATGGATCTGTTCTTCTTCTGCTAATGCCCAGTAAACCTGTAATGTTTGTGGTTTTATTTGTGTAAGGAAGCATTCTCTTACACCAGCCCAATTCATTACAATACCAGTTGCACAAACACAGTGGTGCAAGTGCTGAATTGCTTTTAATACATTTTGAAGGTTTATCTTGCAGTCCACTAGAAAAATGTATGAAAAGACATAGTGCATCAGGCAGAATGAAGTACTCCATCATTCCTTTCTCAGCTAGAATGTACAGCATGACATTTTTATCAGTAGGATAGTTCTGGTTTTACAGATGATCAGAAATGTCAGGCAGACATTTAGAATGTAACAGTGTTAAACTCTTACCAAAAAAAAGGCAGACTAAGCAAATTTGACCTTCAAGTGCTTGATATTTGGCATCCATCTTGTCCAAGCAGGTTAGAGTGTTTCTTACACAACTATCTTGACCAAGCCACTTTGGACATATAGTGGGACAATAAACCAACATTACTGTGGAAAAGGGCCTTCTGTGGAGCAATAGGCAGGCCGCAGTTGACAACAGAACTCCAGCACTGCTAACTGCTCTATTAGCAGAACCAGTCACTGCTAAACCTGTGCAGTGCAGTACAAAAGTGCCAAAATCTCATGTTTAGGTAACTAATTAGAACTGCAACATTACTCATAAATATGCTTTGCACTCTCTTGGTGAAAACCTCCTACCACCAATAGTCTGTCTAAGGTACCAATTAAAAAATAAAAGTCTTTATGATATTGATCAGTGCTAAAAGAAAAGTCCAAGTCTTCATATACGAAGTCTCATCCCATAAGTACAATGCCATTATTCTTTGATGTTTTGAAGGAGTGTTAATAAATGTGATTCAATAACCTGTTGAACTGAAAGGAAAAAAAAAGTATTAAAATGGTGAGTTATTCTGTACTCTTAAATTATGAACCTGCTGTGGTGGTGTATATAGGAAAGACCACAAGGGAAGTTATCGAGATTTTGCAGCAATCTGTATTTTCTGTCCCCATCAGTTCCCTGTACCTGTAGTGACACAAACCCAGCCCTCCACCCCAATAGTGATTCTGGTATCAAGAAGAATCCTAGGGGACTATAATTTGCCTGTGCAAACGACACCTTGTACATCCAGGTCTTTCCAGATGCAAGTGCTTTCTTCACATGCAGCAACTCCTGGCTCTATCATAAGAACGGGGATTTTGCTAAACATGTTTCTTTCCTAGTTTCATATTTTGGTTTCATGTGCAGTTCTCCAAATGCTGCTGAACTTCCAACTTTCATTTGCTCCAGCCTGCATAGCCAGTGATGAGGGTTCATGAGAGTTTTCATTCAATACCATGTGGAACGCTGTTTCTGCATTACAGCAGAGCTTGGTAAAATGGAAGGGTGAGGGTTTGTCCCCACAAATGGCCAGACCCCCCCCACTTCTAAAGAGGGAATTTTCTTCTATGCTAGGATTTGTACAGCTTTCAAATCATTTCCTGATTTGAAAAAAGATATATAAAGGTACAGAAAAGGTGAAAATGCAGCAAAATGGCCAGCAGAGGCCCTCCTGAGGCTTGGGATGGATATTAATCAGCTGCTTTGGGGGGGGAATTTAACCCCCCGCCCAAAACTGACTATGGGGCAACAGTGACAGGGTCATAGATACTATGTGCCTTTATGTCAACTCTGGCTTATGGTGCCCCTCTCATAGGATTCTCTTGGTAAGATTTATTCAGAAGTAGTTACCATTTCCTTTTAAGGCTGTGGGACTGCGATTTACCAACCCATGGGATTTCTGAGTGATCTCCAATACCTGGTCTCCAACCAGTACACCACACAGAATCCCATGGGGAGCAGGGAAAACACACTCCTGCATTAGAGCATGACCAAGAAAAGAAACATGGCATAGATAGGACAGGCTCAATGCCCCGCTCCCCAAGTTTTAGGGAACAAGGTATGCAGCCAGCAATCCACCACAAGCGGGGGGGAGGGGAGACACACATCTTTCTCGCAGGAGGAGGTTTTCAGTGGTGGGGGAGAGGTTTATATTGCAAAGTCAGTAGGAACACAGTGCTGTGTTACCCTGTTGTAGCTCTGCATGTAGTACCACCACTGTAAATGGTGGCAAACAACTGCTGTCTAGGAGCAACAGTAAAAGCTTGTTGACTCCATGGATTTCAGCAGAACTTGCTTCTAAATAAATGAACATCACGGACAGAATCTGTGGCATTTTCATGCATACTGGGAACAAAAATTAAACTATAACCTACTGATTTGTTTGTTGTGTGCCTTCAAGTCATTTCCAGCTTACGGCAACCCTAGGGCTAACCTATCACGGAGTCGTCTTGGCAAGATTTGCTCAGAGGGGGTTGCTGTTGTCCTCTGAGGCTAATAGAATGTGACTTGCCCAAGGCCACCTAACAGGTTTCCCTGGCTAAGTGAGGATTCAAACTCTGGTCTCCAGAGTCACGTAGTCCAATGGTTAAATCACTGTGCCACACTTACTCTGAAACTTAGTGATTCATTCATTGAAAAATTTCTAAATGGTTTGAATACTCACCACTTCGATGGCCAAGGGCTACAGCCAGATCCATGGAATTGTATCCAGAATCTGTCTCTATGGTTGGATCAGCACCATGCTCTAGTTAAAAAAAATATAGAATTTTTAAATTGTTGATTTATTAAGATACTGCATTTTTTTTAGTTCTCATTGACTATTACTACTTTAGTACTACTCACCTAGGAGTATTTTGACACATTTCACATGGTTCCCATGTACAGCATAGAGCAAAGGTGTGCCGCCATTCTGTAAAAATCAAGAAAATCTAAAATCCCAGGATTTGTACAGTTTACTTATTTAGATATGTTGTATGTACACAGGGGGGCACAAATTTTGTCTTGGTTCATTAACCAACTTTGTATGGTCATAACTAACTCTTTTTTGAGTCTAGTGGCATTCATTGTACAGAACAAAGGAAATAATGCTGTGCTGAGCTAAGAAGGTGCGAGCAAACAGGCACAAACTTAATATTCTCATCAGCAAAAGTCTGACAAGAAAGAAAACTTTCTTCTAAGGAGAATTGTGGAGACAGGATTGAAAGATAATGAGCTTTTACTTTTCACAAGAAATAATATTTCTTTTGCAAAAGCACAGTGGTAAGGTTTTCTTTTTTTAAACATCATTCATGCCCCGCTCACTGGTTTGCTAAAGACCGTGGAAGAGGTAGTGTCTCCCTTCCTATTTAGTTTCTGAAAAACACGGCAATGCAGTACTGCTGGCTTAACCGGCACAAGTAAATCCACCTCTATGGACAGTGGATTAAAAACAGAAGTGTAAGTTCTCTCTTGACAATGAAGTTTTTGTTAAAAGCATAGGGATCTTTGCTCTTGGTGAACTCATTCACACCAAAAATACAGTAGGATTTCAACTGAGTGCCCCAGTAACTCACATTACTCTAAGTCAGAAGTTCCCAACCATTATTGTACTACCCATATGTTGTTGAAATACAACTCCCAGGGTTTTTAACCATTGGCAATGCTGGCTGGGGCTTCTGGGGGTTGAAGTCTAACAAAAAAACAAAATGAACCCTGATGACCAAAGTTTGGCCCTCAACTCTGAGGCTTCAACCATTCAAGAAAGAAAGCAAGGATTTGAACTTTTGACCGTGACCAAGCCATAAGTGTTGCCATCCTGATACTACTCCCTAGAAAAGACAGGGCAAAACTGCAGACAAAAGGAGACAATGGTTAATCCTGCAGGTGAAAGCTTTCATGTCTGCTCTCTGGTTTGAGCAGTTGGAAGGATACAGTCACATAGCAGCACGACAATATTTAACTGATAAAGATTTGAATAATGTTTTAGGTTTTATTGCATAAAAAAAGCAACTAAACTCAGCCTTTAACGAGCAGGATCACTTTTGATACTTTGCCAGTTCCATGTCAATAACACTCATTATCGTTGTGTGCCTTCAAGTTGTTTCTGACTTATGGTAACTCTATCATGGGGGTCTTCTTGGCAAGATTTGTTCTGGAGGGGGTTGCCTGTGACTTCTGAGGCTGAGAAAGTGTGACTTACCCAAGGTCAACCAATGGGTTTCAACAGCTGAGCATGGATTTGAACCTGTTCTCCACAGTAATATTCCAACACTCAAATCACTACACCACACTGGTTCTCAATAATGCTCATAGTGCTTACTTCATTCCTTGTTTTTGTCTATGTTGCAATGTTACTGTATTTTCTGTATCTTAACATACTTTATGACTTTTAATTGTTGGTGATCCTGAAAACACTAGAAGGGTGGGAATATAAACCTTTTAACAAGCAAAGTAAATAACAGTAGCACATTAAATACTAAATCACTCTGCTAGTCCCAGATAGAGTGAATCTATTGAATCAACGACATTGACATAGGTAGGTGTTAACTTCTCATTTTGCAGTTGGCTCAGTGAATCTACTGTAGCTGGCAATAGTGACTGGATTTAGGTCCAAAACAGAATCTATCTCAATAACAGACTTACCCAGTCATATTCATTTACATCAACTCCACAGTCAAGTAGCATCTTGACAATGTCTGTGTATCCTTTACTACAAGCCAATGACAATGCACTTTCACGTCCTTTCCCCAAAATCTGTGGATCTGCACCCTGGTAGACAAAAACAGTGATGATAAATGAGTTGTTACTGTATTAATCAAACATATCAGTTCAATCAAATCCTGTCAGCAATCTAGAGATTTAAAGTACACCAGACAACAGAACTATAGACTTAAAGAATTGCAAGAGACCCCAAGGGTCATCTGCTCCAACTCCCTGCCAATGCTGGCAACCACAGCTAAAGCATCCCTGAGAGATGGTCACTGAACCTCAGTTTAAAAACCTTCAAAAAAGGAGAGTCCACCACCTTTTGAGCCAATCTGTTCCATTGCTGAACAGCTCTTACCATCAGAAAGTTCTTTATCATGTTTAGTTAGAATCTCCTTTCTTGTAACTTGAATCCACTGGTTCATGTCCTACCCTCTAGGGCAGCAGAAAACAGTTTGCCTCAGATGATGATTTCAGGCCACGGGCAGGAACCTGTTCAAAGAGGAGGTCCTTCACATAATGTGGTCCCAAGCCATGGAAGCCCCACTTGCTTCCTTTCTGCTTTATAACAGCTTCTATATTTCAAACACTATTACACATCTGCTGTCACAATTCCCTGCTCTTTAACAGGAACATCTAACATGTTCTAATGCTAGTGGGCAAAAGTCCATATAATTAGCCTCCAACTGTTTGAGAGACCAGAGCATTTATGTGCAGTTACATTATCTGTTCAAGTATAAATATAAAGGTTCAGCCATGAAGTTAACTGCCACAGGTGCAAGAAATGAGTTCCTGAATATTGGGCCATCACAGTACCAGAGTCCAGGACCCACAGCAGCTAGATAAAAATCATGCTGAAGGCTATACTTGGGCTAGACTCTACATATACCTTTTCATTGGACTTACATCATGCACTGGTGTTGCTTCTTTGAAGGTTTTTTTTTTTTTGGTTAAACAACCAAATCTCATATGCACACAAACGTGTGCGATGCAAAGGTCTTTTGACAATGCCTATTAGAAGTTTTTTTTTTCTGGATTATGAGAGCATCACATTTGTAAATTATATTACTAAAAATGTATGAAGTGAAACAAATTTTCACTTACATTTTGCAGTAAAAATTCTACCACTGCTATTTGTCCATGTGCTGCAGCCCACATCAGAGGAGTAAAGCCTTCTTCGTCAGTATGGTTGATGACATTTTCTATTTAACAAAATAAACAGACACATAATTCTTCTACTACTGTCACCATAATGATTTATATGATAAATGTAAAGCAAGGTTCTTTTCAAAGGTGAGCAATGTTGTCTCTTCCAAATCCTTTGCAGGGGGGCGGGGCTTAGAAGGATCTGTTGCAAACACAAATCAATGGCTGTCTATTTAGCCAAGCTACCATTCATGTGTTTCTGCTAAGGTGAAACTGCAAAGCAGGCAACCAAACAGGAGAAGTTTCCAAAGCTGATCAAGAAGGTGAAGAAGACACAGCTGCACCACTGTTGCAGAACATAAATAAGGTTAAGGGGATGGGGCTAATCACTCCTACTGTTTGTAATGTATCCCCTCACCCATGTCACATGAATCACTCAAATCACAGGACAGCTTAAATAAGAGTTCTAACCAGAATGCTGGACTGAAACTTGGGCAACACAGACTCTAGTTTCCCTAGGTTATAAATCTTACTGAGTGACACTGGGCCAATCATCCTCTCTAAGCTTGACCTAACTCACAGTTGTGAGGATAACATGATGGAAAAAAGATATATAAATGATCTTAAGATAGCCTCCAGTGTTCAAATATTCCTGCTCTGTCACTTTATATGCAGATCTACCACTACAACCCAAAAGAGTAGTGGCTAATTTCTAAACAACCAGATCTACAACTTGTCCAACAGCCAAGGCATTCTAAGATGGAATAGTCCTGCCACTGCCCGCAAACTTACGTGACCAAGCAGTGATTACTTTGTGATAATCAAAAAGTATTTTGCATATACTCAGAGGCTCTTTCATACATCACATTTCTAGGGAATGGCACTTGTGTCCAAGGATACTCTCAAAGGTAAAGGTGGGAACAGCAGAAATGAAAGATAAATAGGTGAGCTGCTGAAATAAAAGTCAGGTGTGCCAACTTTAGGTCTTTTTTTGGTGGGGGGGAGCGAGATGTGAATGTCAATAAATGCATGAATAAATGATGCTTCCCACTGATTTTTTTTCAAAAGGAAGAAAAGACCAAAGAACATTAAGCTGCTAGTTTTACATTTTCTGCCTCTGTTGTACTTGCGCATGGTAACCCGTAAGAGTTTGTTGACATTTTGATCTACCAAGCCAGACCATTTGGGAGTCATTTCATGGTTAAAAGAGAAAAGGAATGTATGAAATGAAGAACAAATGTAAATTATCTATATAAAAGGGGCCTGCTGCAGCATCCATTCCAACCTGGCAGCTTATCACTGCTGCCAAAAAAAAACCAACCCCAAACCAAACCCCCACCAAAACAAATTCTCACCTTGCTCTATGCGTGTGGCGAGATACAACATTTCTCCCTGAGCTGCCAACTGATGAACGGATAAAGCTGTAAAGACATCAAAAGAATACTGTATCATCTCCAATGATGCAATGTAGCCATAAATTGAAGACTAAAATGCTGAGTGGATCTCAGTGAAATAGGAGTAACCAGCCTCCAAGCACCAAGGTAGGGGCGGGCCTGCAGCCATGAGGTTCTGGCCATATGATGTGTGATACTTTTTGCCCTCTTGCTGCTGCCTACTAACATGCCTAGTTTATTTACAATTCAAATAAACTTTGTTTCCCACAGTGATATGCTGAATGATTTCATATAAAGGCAATCATCTTGTCTTGAATTTTGACCGACAAGCTAGTTTAAAGGGAATGGAAAAATGAATTTCTTGTAGAATCTCAACTGAAGCTTCCAAAACAAAAACTTAAGTGTACAATTCTACTGAGTAACACTCACAGTTGACAAGCAAAGGTGTTGTAGAAACTTCATTTCCCCTGTGCTTGTTAGTCAAAGTTGTTGACTGTTTTATTGGTGAAAAATGCTTAGTCGTTGATGGAGTGTAGACATGTCTTACTTGAATCCCAGGAGAAGGAGAAGTATGGATATTGCACTCAGCTAAATGAAAAAGGAAATAAATAAATGTCTGAATAATTAGATATGAACATTAAATTTTGAGGACAACATTCCAAATTTTAAGGAACAGAGTTACTTCACATTGTTGTAGGCATCATACTTGACAGTGGATACTGAGTGTGGCTAAAATCAGCCAAAACTAACAAAGCACTGATTTGCAGCCCCATCCACAGAAAGGCACCTGCCTCATTTGGATTCTTCTAGGATGTGAAGTGAAACTTCAATAAATAGTTAAAAATTGTCAACAGCAATCACACCCAGCTTTGGAGAAGTTAATTTTTTTGCCTACAACTCTCAGTTGTAAAGGATTATGAGAGTTATAATCCAAAAAGTAGCTTTTCCAAGGTTGATTCAGAGCTGTATATATGATTCCATAAACTATTTTGGGGTCTCCAGATTTTGCTGAACTACTACTAAACCAATGGCCAGGCTGGTGAGACAGATGGAAATTAGAGTTCAACTGGTAGAACTAAAGGTTCCTAAATTCCACCAATTAAGATTTTCCACATATATCACCTTGCGAGTCAATTTAGCATACCCTGAAGTTCCCCTGCATGTGAAGAACTAAAGGCTCAAGAAAAGGTACTTTTAGCATGAAACTCTACCTGATGTTATTTACAGCAATCCTAGGAAACATACAAGTTTTACATCCACACAATGGCTGGAACCCTGTTTGAGCCTGATGCCACTGTAACTCATGGTGGTATTGGCAGTTGTATTCTTTAGATGTTTCAGTAAGGAGGTGTCTAATACCGCCATATACAAGCAGTTTCCCATTTGTCTACAGGGCATTGTGCACAGTCATAATCCTAGTCCCTAATTCCTGTATAGCCAGAATACCAGTGGAATGTCTTAGCTACCCGTCTCTTACATAAATGGTCTGCTTCTGACTAGATTATAAGTATGTTTATTTGCTGTATGAGAAATTACCTCCAAGTAACTGTTCGTATAACTGTAAGTAAACAAGACTTCAGCGTGTACATTCTTTCATCTGTTCTTAGAGAATATACTAAAAGAAGGAAACTATTTGTTAGCACAAATTTACTCATTGTTTTTGACTGACTGATCCAAGATCACTCTGTTTCAATAACCACGATGCAAGATTTATTAGGTGCCTTCTAGCTGGCTCATTAAATAATTCTTCCAGCTCTTTCAGTGCAAAAGTTTAATACAATCTTGGATCTGGTTGTGTTGGACTGCAATTAATTGCCTGGCAGCTTGTGAGAACTGCCAGGCAGTTCAACACCTCTGGAAGACAACAAACAGGTTAGGGAAAGCTAATCTAGTAGTTCCATATGCACAAATATCTCCATGACATGTTACACACAAAACATCTGAAAAGCCAGTGCATCAGAAACAAAATATACCAGCAATGAAAGACCTTATTCTTCTCAGTAAACAAGACAGCCAAGAGACTCTGGCTCTGCCAAGATAACCAAAAAGACATATTTTGGCCAAATAGACTTTTAAGGGTATTCTATGCATTCATTTGCAATGATAACCGAACCCTTGGGAAAGATCACTTTTAAATTCTGACCTTTAAATAATACAGATGCCACTTCAAGGTCAGAGTTCACTTGATCCTGAATGTTTTTGCTGTCTTCTTCATTCAAGGACTTGACAAACCGAGAACACACATTCATATCAAACCTATTAGGCAAAATGAACTTCATTCCCATGGCAACACTCTGAGCTGGTCCTTCCTCCACACTAGAATCGAGGTGATGCTCCACTTTAATGTCTGGCATATGAGACAGGCTATAACTGCCAGCACAGTCTTCCACAATTAACTGGGTATCAACATCTAGATTTGTTGAAGATTCCATTTTCTGAGTCTCAAGTTATTCAAAGTGTTTCAGTATGGCTTTTTCTTGTAGCACAGCCAAGGTTTACAACAATCTGCAAACAAACACAAAATATTAGTTGGATATAACTTAATGCCCCAAACTCTTGATAACACAAAAGAAGAATAACAGTTCATCAGCCTGAACAAGTAAGGTATTTTAAATAATACAGAATATTTCCTGCAACTTAATACAAGATTTTTTTTAAAAAAAACACTTTGGATATTTTAAATCACTGATTTCAAAGCAACATAACTGTGTACAACATTGAAACAATTTTCTTAATCCTCTGCCTGCATTCAGGAGGTTTATTTTAACTGTCTTCCCTGTCCCTATTTTAATACCTAGTTATTATTATCAACAATGAGACATTTGATAACAGACAATTATTATTAGTGCTTCATCAATATTTCTGTCAGTAATTCACTAATAATGTGAAAGAATCATAAAGCAAGAAGAGATGACAAAGGCATTCAGTCCAACTCCCATTATGCAGGAACACACAATCAAAGGACTCCTGACAGATGGTCACCCACCCTCTGTTTTAAAACACCCAGAGGAGATTCCACCACACTCCAAGGCAGCACATTCCACTGTCAAACACCAGAAAGTTCAAACACCAGAAAGTTCTTCCTAATATTTTGATGGAATACCTTTTCCTGTAGTTTGAATCCACTGCTCCATGTCCTAGTCTCTAAAGCAGCTTGCCCCATATTCCATATGAGATCCTTTCAGATATTTAAGCATGGCTATCAGATTACCTTTTAACCTTCTCTTTTCCAGGCTAATCATACCCAGCTCCCTAAACTGCTCCTCATAGGGCATATACCTAAGAAGGCATGGTTTCCAGGCCGTTTACCATTTTGGTCATCCTCCTTTGGATACATTACACTTTGCAATATCCTTTTTGAACTGTGGTGTCCAGAACTGGACATGGTACTCCAGGTGAGGTCTGACCAAGCAGAATAAAGTGCACTTTAGTTTTTCTGACTGTCTCTGTACAGGTGCTGGCTGTATGTTTGAATTCCTCTTTGGTGATTTCCCCCTTTTTCCATTTCTTGTAAGTGTCACTTTTAAATCTTAGCTCAGTTGAAAGTTCTTTAGATGTCCATCTCAGATTCTTTAGACACTCCCCATTTTTCTTTCTCATTGAAAGTGTTTGAAATTGTGCTTTCAATATCTCACTTTTAAGAAACTCCTATCTGTCATGAACTTCCTTCTCTTCTAGTATTCCTGACAACAGAGCACACCTAGTATTTCCCTAAACCACTGTTAAAGTTTAGAATGCATGTCTGCCTATGCTTGGCTTCTCCTTTCTGCTATAGAACAAACTCCAGGAGAACATGGTCACTCCCACCATTTCTACCTGATCAATCAGGTTGTTACTGTTGGTTAGGATCAGATCTAAAATTGCTGTTCCTCTTCTTGCCCCCTCAACCTTCTGGACAATGAAATTGTCTGAAAGACAAGTGAGGAATTTGTTGGACCTGATACTCTTGACAGAATTTGATTACCAACAAATAGCAGGATAGCTGAAATCTCCAATTACTACTACATTGTTCCTTTCTGAATGCTTAGTCATATATTCCAGGAAGGCATCATCAAAGTCCTAAGTCTCGCTTGGGTATCTGTAGTAACAGGAAGCCCCTGCCTTTTGATGCCCTGTTATCTTATGATTCACTCCTTTGATGCTTCCAAATTAAAGATAAGTTCCATTAATTTGATGTGGGATCTGCTCTTTTGTTAGTTTTTCTTGCCCACAGAGGCCTGCTTGAGATTGCTTGCATGTGTGTGCAGTCTCAAGTCTTGCCTATGGAAAAAGTGGATCCGCCAGCTGAATTAATAGAACTTGTCTGTTTTGTAAGCACCAAAACAGTGGGCTTCTATCAGTTCTTCTTGCCTATGGAGTCTAGTTTGGAACTGTGCATGTGCTGCTTGCAAAGCAACCTCACATGGAGAAAAAAGTGCCAAGCCAGCTGAGAGACTTTATAAGCAGCACACATGCACAGTCAGTTCCAAGGGTGCCTCCACAAGTGCTTCATGTTCCCTACAGTAGATCTGTTTCACTTTTAAACTATTTCCACTTTCTGACAGTGCTCCAGTTCCTAAACTGTCAGAGAAGTAGGGGAAGCCTGTACACCCCCACAATGACATTGCTGTTGTTTCTTTCCCCCTTAATTTTTTACCCAGATGCTCTCAACCTGGCTTTCAGGATTTAAGTCATGGATCTCTTCACAGGTGTTAACATCATTTGATATACTAGTGCTGCTACTCCTCCTCTTTTCCTGTTTGGTCTATTTTCTAAAACAGGTTATACCCTTCTATTACTACATTCCAGTCATGAGACTCATCTTACTAGGATTCAGTGATGCCTATTATTTCATATTTGCTTTGCTGTGTTAAGAGTTCAAGTTCATCTTGTATATTTACCATGCTCTGTGCATTAGTTAGACATCTAAGACCCAATAAATGCTTAAGTTTTCTTTCCCCTCCCACTGTTGGGCTCTTGTATTATTTGCACAGTTCTCCCTATAACAGTCAGGCTATTATCTCCAGCACTTGATGAACTCCTGCCCTGAAGAATACTGCTTCCTTCTCCCAGATAACTCAGTTAGCAAAAACATCCCCGCCAACTGCTATAAGGTGTAACCCATCACTTGACAGAGGTCCATCTTCATAAAACCACAGAAGCTAAACTGTTCCTAGTGGCACCATCTATGGAGCCAGTTCTTCACCTTCACTATTCTCTCCCTTCCTGGGCCATGATCTTCAACTGGGAGAAAGACAAAATGACAACTTGTGCATCAAGGTCCTTCAGCTTCCTACCCAGAGCCTTGTACTCCCTCATGATATCCTGAAGGCTATACCTTGCAATATCGTTGGGTTCCACATGGACTAAAAAGAAGGGGTAATGATCAATGGACTTGATGAATCTTGTCAGCTACTCTGTTACATCATGGGTTTTTGCCCCAGGGAGACAGCACACCTCTTGAAACAACTTGTCAGGCCCACAAACCACTGCTTTTGTTCCCCTCAGCAGAGATGTCCCTACCACCACCACATGTCTCCTCTGGGAATTTGAAAGGGCCTTTCTATGTCATGAATCTTCCAAGGTCACCTGCATATTCTCTGAGGACTGACACTGTTGTGCTTGTTCCTCTTGCTTGTCATCACTTATAAAGGAGAGTGATTCTGTAGCTCCAAAGTCACAGAATGATCCCTAGTCCTTCCATTTCAATGTGCCACATTCCTCCAAATGTCTGTCTCCTGTTTGCAAACTGACTCCAGCCTCACAGACATTTCCTGTGTGTTCCTCATTCAGGACAGTCTGCTCTGCTGTGCAAGAATACCTCATGCTCCCTAATATGCTGAAGAGTAGATACACGGACCTCAAGTTGCTGGACCTTCTCTTCTAACAGGGCAACCAACTTGCACTTGCTCCAGATGTAGATACCCACATTCTTCAGCAAGAATACAAACATACCACAGCTGTTGCAGGTGACTTCAGCAGTTCCCTCATCGCTTATATTCAGCTTATATACATAGGCATTGAAAGAGAACTCCAGGCATCCCCCTGCTAAGCACCCATCAACAGTGCCTGATGGTCTTGCTGAGTAGCTGAACTCCTGTTCACCAAGCTTATCTCATGGTTTAGGGAACAGAGCACTATCAGAAAGCAGAATTGGTTGGAAAGCAGGAGCCCGCCTTTCATCCCTTCTTCTCCTCTTGCTTCTTTCCTGTAGGGAACATGAGAGAATTATGGAGGCTCACCAAGTGAACCGCCATAGTTTCCTCATGTTCTCTTCAGGAAGAAGGCAAGAGAGGAACTGACAGAAGATCAGACCCATTGTCGGAAGAATGGTACATGTCTATAATTTACAATGGCTGAAAGAGCAGAATATTCAAAAACAAGTTGTGGAAAAGCAAGGTACTCTTGTATACCCTTCCTTTCTCCCAGCATGGGATTCATGGTGGGTCACAATACAGTTTAAAACAAAATACAGTTAAAAAAAACCCATATTTATGAATTTACTAGGCTGTCCTGCCTTAGAGATTCAAATCATGATACAAACCCTGGACTTTCAATTCCAAGGAGAGGCATGCGGGGAGGGGGGGCAAAATGAAAGTCTTGTCCCAAATAAGACTTCTGCCCCCTAATAAAATTTTCCTTCACTTCTCCAATTTCTAACATTGCAGAGACTGAAATGGGGTCAATGGTTCACATCTTGGGCCATTTCTGCACTACACTGTTATAGTGCTATTATTCCACTTTGAATGTCCTATGGAATCCTGGGGTTTGCAGTTCAGGGCCTTTAAAATTCTCAGCCAGAGAGCTCTTTGGCCTCAGTAAACTACAAAACCCAGAATTCCACAGGATGTTGAAAGTGGAATAATAGCGCTGTAACAGCATAAGACAGAAAAGGCCTTGAACTCTGACACCTGCTGTGCTTGCCTCTCCCTTCATCTCTTTGCCTCTCCTTTTGCTCTGGATACCTAAAGCCTGTTTCCAAAGCGCTCAAGCGAAATTGTAAGTTCCTGCAATGCTAGAAATCTGGGGACTGACGAAAAAAAAATGCATTTGTAGGGGGCCACATTTTTACTGGTGGGCGGATCCCTCATTTTGTGCCCTCCTCCCCCGGGTAGCTACATGCCGGCCGCTTCCCAGTCTCAGACTCCAGGACCCAAAAGGCGGGACGAGGGGGCCGCTCCTTGGCCGCCCCTCCCCAGCCCACCCCACCCCACCCCACCCCCAGGGCGACCCCCTTCCCCCCTTCCCCCCGCACCTGCTCAACCCCGCAACTTCGAGCCGCTCCTCACTGACATTGTCAACGGCGGCGGCAGCGTTGTTGTTGTTATTGCGAGTTCTGACGGCATTTCCGTTTCATACACAAGGAGACCCGGAACAGAAAATTCGACCAGATGCGGAGGATTGTTTCGGACGGCCGAGAAGGGCGAAACCTCTCGCAACATAGAGATAAAAACAAAGATATTGCCCCACTCCCGTTGTGGAGACGAAACATGAGGAGATGACCAATACAGGCATGTCTAGTGAACAAAACCTCTGATAAAGAGACTCCTTTTTCCAAAGGCTTTTTACACCTGCCTACATCCCATTTCCTCTTCAACCTATGGCTACCTCTGAGGCACTCGGGAGGATCGTGAAGGAAATTTGAGGAAACGCAGACATTTCCGCACTACACTGTTAGAGTGCTGTTTTCCCGCTTTCAACGTCCTGTGGAATTCTGGGGTTGGTAGTTTACTGAGGCCAAAGAGCTCCCTGGCTGAGAATTCTAAATGCCCCTCCCTAAACTGCAAACCCCAGGATTCCACAGGATGCTGAATGTGGAATAATAGCCTTATAACAGTGTAACGAGGACGTGGCCACCGACGTTTGGCGGCAAACTGCAGCAGCGTGTTCGCGCCAGACGACACAGCAAACAAAGCCTGAGCTGAGAAAGAGCCGGATTTTGCTCCCGCGGCTTCCGCCACAGCCGCGTGCCCGCACCAGACAAAACAAGGGGCAACTGCCTGAAGACTCCCTTCCCGAGCCTGTGTGCACGGCAACAACAGAAGGCGGGACGGCAGAGAAGTCTGCCCCACCAGTTACGCCCCTGTGTTAAAAAAAAGCGTAGATCTCCAAGTTTAGCAACTAAAAGGGAAATCCGAAGATGGTGGAAGGAAAATAAAGGCATTCCAAGAGGCATTTGGGAACAAGCCTTCAAGTGGTTTTTAGAAGGTTCGGAATGACCTGGCGGTTTCGTTCCACATGTGTGCGCATTGTTCGTCCTGAATAAAAGATTTCCTGAAACATGTTGAACTGCTCTCTTTGTTGTAGTGCAGGAACCTATCTTTATTTGTGGAGGCAACAGTTGCCTAGTGGCTCTCCCCAACTGCCTTACATTGCCACGCTCTCAGGAGCAACATACTAATCGGTACAGGAACTGGCTATGGTGTATAGGGATACCGACTCGGGCCATTTCCGCACTACACTCTTACAGCGCGATTATTCCACTTTCAACATCCTATGGAATCCTGGGGTTTGCCCCTCCCTAAGTTGCAAACCCCAGGATTCCATAGGATGTTGAAAGTGGAATAATCGCGCTGTAAGAGTGTAGTGCGGAAATGGCCCGAGTTGGTATCTCTATGGGGCGGGGATCGTGATTAGGAGGGAGAGCGCCGAAGTTGGCGTGGAAGGTCGAGCGTTGATGACGTGCCGACCCGGAAACTTGGCGCTGTGATGGCGGCTTCTTTAGGAGGCAACGTGACTGTGGAGTGGTGAGGAGGAGGAGGAACCGGTCCCGTAGCGAGGTAAGGGTGGGCCACCCTTGAGAAACATGGCGGGACTGAGGCGGGAGGGAACTGTTACTTTCTTCCCGTGGAGGCGCGGGGAAATCCTGCCGTGTCGTGCAGTCCCGGTGCCGTGATTCGCCTGACTCCTTTTCTGAGTTCTTAGCAGAGCGAGGAAAATTACTCCTTTTGGAGCAGCAGCCGCTCTCGAGATCTCCTCGCATAGTGGGTGGGGGATTCTGTAAATTGAGAATACACACACAGAAGTTTTCAAGGTCCGATTTTGATGCCTTCAGTATGCCGGAGGTAGACAATCCAAGCGTTGTGGATAACAAACCCCAGAATCCACTCACCTTTTGTATTGCTGGTTGGACTGATAGGAGTTGTGGTCTCAAAATAGATGCCACTTCATTTTTTTTGTTTGCGATTTTTTTGGTGGGGAGGGGTATTTACTCAGTGTGGGAACATATGATTGTGGTCGCCCCCCCCCCGGTCTGACTAACTAACTTTAAAGGAAAGCTTCCCATTTTAGACATACATTTCACAGAACAAACCAGGTGAGACGTCTTTTAGGTTGGGGTTCATGCTCGTTTTACATTTCTAAATCTTGGTCTAGAAGTCTCAAGTCTATATTTGGGCTGTTCATAGACCTGGTTTATGGTTTCTGAAACTGGAATATATGTTTGAACTATGGTGTAGTTCATTGTCAGCCATTAGTTCTAAGCATGTTTACTACAGTATGCCAGATTGTAAAGGAGAGTTCAGTGTGTATTTAGCCAGTTTTGACCTGCTGTTATTTGATCACTTACTTCTCTTCTGTTCCTGACAGTGCAGTTAGTGATCATTCTGCCCAGATATGTTCCTTGTACAGTGACCCTGCACGTTTCTTAGACAGTTCAAAATTTGTATGAAATTCCTTGCTGCATTGATGACCACATGATCAGAAAGTGTAGCTTTAGATTTGGAGGTGAAGTTTAAATTTTAAGTTGCGTTAGAAGAGCTTGGCTAAGATTTTCATTCTGATTTAAAGAAGACTGCTAAATATTGGATACAGAATTACTGTAATTGAGGCATACAGTACTTTTAAGGTGAAATTTAAAAGGTGGATTATTGCAGACATCTTTCACTTTCCCTTTTTGAAAAATAAGAAAATGTATTTTAGGCTGTGGTAAGCCATTTCCACACTACACTATTATAGTGCTATTATTCCACTCTCAACATCCTATGGAATCCTGAAGTTTGCAGTTTAGGGAAGGGCATTTAGAATTTTCAGTAAACTACAAACCGCAGAATTCCACAGGATGTTGAAAGTGGAATAATAGCACTGTAACAGTGTAGTGCAAAAATGGCTGCAATAGTAAATGGTGACTTGTTTTAAAATTTAAAGTAAGTGCTTTGCTAGTGTTTTGTTTTTACATGTGGACTTCTATATTTTGTGTATTTTATTTTCTTTCTTTCAAAAATCATTTTTACTTTTTCCTTAGGAACTATACAGCACTGGAGGATTAAATTTGATTACCTGAAATAATGGCTAGCTATAAGCCTGTTGTAGTTCCATCTCTTCCAAAACTTGGTGAGAAAATAACCAAGGATACTTTGTACTGGAAACATTTCAAGGTAGTAATACATAATTACAGAGTATAGTATTTATACATCTGATAACTTTCTAAATCTACAGTATCTTGATATAATTTAAATATTACAAAGGGTGCATGTGACCACTGTATTAGATTTTTGCAACCATCTGTGTTAGAAACAACAATAGTTGAATAAAATGCTTCCTTATGTACTAATTTTAGTGGGAGGTTTTCCTATAACTTTAGTAATATATGCTATCAATTTTATCTTCAGAAATGGTGTATACCTGTGCAAGAGTACTGCTGTTACTTTATAGCATTAAATATTTGTTAAAATAATTTTTATGATGCTATAATTCTTTTTAAAAAATGCTTGTTTCTCTTTTTTGTAAAGAAATTGTCTTAAATTGAATGCTTAAATTGTACTTTTTTTTTAAAGGCTCCCATTCAAATAAAAGAATTTGGTGCAGTGAATAAAATAGACTTTTCTCCAGTTCCTCCCTATAATTATGCTGTCACAGCCTCATCGAGGGTAAGATCCGAACTAGAACTTTAGTTTTCTTAATGGTTTCACAGTATTTTCATGCCTGTTCCCATACCCTGGGGTGGTTTTGTAGCCCCTGGAACTCCCAGATCTGAGGGAGGAGAAATATATATACTAATACTTCCTCCATGATGAAAGACTTCATCTCCAGGGAGAGCAGTTTACGTCTAAAGAAAACATCATCCCTCTGCTTTTAGTAGAGAATACACATGTTTGCTTTTCTAAAACTGGGGAAATCATTTTGAAACTGGAAGTTATATTTTGGTTACTTCTGCTTCATGTGGAGGGGACTAGTCTAGGCTCCCACAGTTTGACCACCTCTTGTAAAATTCTGCATCCTGAACTTGCCTGGCCAAACATCCTATTTCTGCTGCCATAGAACAAATTACTATTTGTGCTCCAGCTGGTGAAGTAGACCTTTGGTATCTGAAGAACTGTCTTCTTATATGAGCCTGCCCAAGTTCTGATGTCTTTAGGGGGCCCTTCTCTCAGTTCTACCACTTTCACAGTCACATCTGGTAGGCTTCCAGGAGAGGGCCTCCTTGTTGGCTGCTCCTGTTTGGAATTCCTTTCCTATGGAAGTTAGGATAGCTCCCTCCTTGCTATCCTTTGTTAGCAAGTGAAAGCTCTTCTGTTCTAGCATGCTTTTTGGGAACTGACTGCAAGGACTTTTAATAGTGTGCTGTTTATTGTTTTTATCTTTTGTCTATTTAATAATTTGTTTTAGTTTTAATTCTGTGGATAGTTTAATTGCACTGTACAAAAACTTTTTGTTTGTTTTACTAGCATGTTTGTATGCATTTTTATCTGTTTTTGTTTTAATTTTTAAGCTTCATTTTAGGTAAAAGGTAGGATATAAGCGAATTATTATTAATAATTACCTAGTTTATTAGTATGGTAATAATCTTAGCTATGGTTTGTTCAGATAAACCAGTTTGTAGTTCCATTTCTGGTGTTTGAACGACACAGCAAGCCTCAGTAAAGCAAAAACTTCCAAATTCCTCCTTGTGGCTTTCTTAAAGGAGAAGAGGGTATAGGTAAACCTAAGCACTGCTGCTGTGTGTGCTTGTTATGCTAAGCTATGGCTTATTGAGGGGAGAAACTTAACAGTCCAAGTCCCTGCAGAAGGTCAGGATCTAGGTGGTTGTAGTTTGTGGTTTTGACCCCCTATTCCCTGGCTCAAGCATATCGACTTTAATCAGGGATGTGGAAAGTACAGCCCTCCAGTTATTGTTGCTATGTTAGCTACAGCAAACAAGAGTTGCAGCTGAATAAAATCTAGTGGGTGCCACTTGACCCACCTTTACTTTTGACCATAGTGTCTTCTCATGCTAAACTATCTAAGATTGATTGATCTATCTGTGTGTGTATATATAATAGATTGGTGAATATATATGTATGTATGTGTATGTATGTATGAATGTACACACACACACACACACACACACACACACACACAGTTAGTATACTTGCTATAGTAAATATATTTACCACACATCCAGAGCAGAGCATGCGGTTCACTTCACTTTTAAAGTGGTTCACTTTAAATCCTCTGGCATAAAATGAAATGGCCTGCACTTGGCAAGTTCATTAAAAAGGAGCAAAACTCCAGTTGCAAGAGAAGCTTTAGTCTTGTCTGCATATATTGGACAGGATCCCAGGGGTCATCTAGTTCATCCTACTGTCAGTGCAGGAATCCGGTTCAATTTGCTGCCAGTAAGGGAATCCAAACCTGAAGTATCCCTTAATTATTGTAAGATAGTCCTATATGCATATTTTCTTCCATGTAATTAAATCGCTGCTATTCTGCCCTGACAGGGGTGGGGTGTGTGTGTCCTAATTATGACCTTCAAGATACTGATCAACTCAGGTTTCATTGAGAGGGAATTTCGAGGGGGCTGCTGTGCATCTCTGTATATGTATCAACTGATGCTGATTCAGCTTCTTCTAAAACCCCTGTACTCTCTCCCACCATCCTTGGTGGGCCTTCTATAATCAGTATATGATTCTGTATAGAGTCCTTGGACCAAAGAGACCTCCTGGTTTTTCATTTGCTTTTTTGTATAGTTCATTACACTAACACATGTGTTATGTTTTGTTCTAGATTCACATTTATAGCCGATATTCACATGAACCAGTCAAAACATTTTCTCGCTTCAAAGATGTAGCCTATTGTGCTACATACCGAGATGACGGGAAGCTGCTGGTTGCTGGCAGTGAAGAAGGCAGCGTTCGACTCTTTGACATTAGTGGAAGAGCACCACTAAGACAGTTTGATGGCCATACTAAGTAAGAAAACATAGTTTTATTTAAACATGTGGATTACAGCTTCCAGTTGCAAACATACTGTGAAAAATTCCCATCAGCTGGCATCAGAGAAGCTGTTCAGAAGCAGACAGCTGCTCAGCTGTACTCAACATGTGAGATTACTTAGGCTACAAATGAGATGTGGCAACTTAAGTCTCTACTGCTGCTTTCACAGCTACTAGGTCTCTTCTACAGAAATGATGTTTTTACATTCTAGAATAAATATATAAGGTATATTTCAACACTGGTATTTTGTGATCATGATGCAAGTGTGTAGTCTCTATCTTGAAATTTGTCAGGCTTGCCCATTGGGGGCGATCCAGTCAACTGGGATTAGAAGTTTTGTGGAAGTTGGGATTAGAAGTTTTCCAAACCCCCTTGGTCTAGAATATTTGACAGCTAAGGAGTCTTAGTTCATCTACCCAGATTTTTAGATTTTTGCCCTCCACGTTTGCTAGAGATGGGGCATAGGACTCCTGCAAAAGTGGAAGAATTGCAAATTTCAAAATGTATGTGTGAGTCTGTGGGAAGGGGGCTGAGTCGTAGTGGGGAGAATGGACACCCAGTGTCCAAAACAGGTCAGTGAAAGGAGAGGGAAGGGGTGGCCCAGCATGGTGACCCTGTACTTCCTGTCTCTTGCCCATCTCCTTCCTTGGGTGTGGGGGGCATTGGGAGAGGGTTTTTGGTGCTGAGAAATTGGGTTGCAAGCCATCCTTAGCTGGCCAGGGAGCAGCTGGTAGAGGAGGAGAAGGAGCAGGGATGGTTGTGTACACACTGGTACACAGCCTGATTGGAGCCGCCAAGAGAGACGGTTCCCCTGGAAAAGAAGCACCTGAGGGGGGCAGGGGTTGGAGAAACTTGCAAGTAATCAAATTCATGAAAGTTAACCTGCAAATGGGAAGGGCTGACTGTAGATCTTTTTGTATGCCAAGATATTTTTAGTTAGTTGACAAGTTGTTCTAGTTTATAATTGAGATTCTTTTATAGCAGATTTTAGTGTGTGATTCTTTCTCAGCTGTCTTAAATTTTATAATTATATATGTCTGCTTCAGATACACAGAGCATAGATTGCTGAGATGAATATGTTAAGGAGGAGAATGCAGACAGCCAAACATGATTTTTTTTTAAAAAAGACCAGCATTTAGCAATAGAGTATTAAAAACCTAATCATCATGTGCCTGTTCTGAGAAAAGCGACACAGCTCAGTGGCATAGGATGTGCTTTTTGTGTGTGGAAGGCCATATGTTCAATCCTTGTTCTCTCCATTTAAACAGATGGCATATGAAGGGATAGAAAAGTTTCTACTTGAAATTCCAGAGAGTCACTGCCAGTCAGAATGTGCAGTACTGGGCCAGAAATGCCAAAGATCTGAACTATTATAAAGCAGGTTGTCATGCTAAGAAAAAAGAGGTGTAGTGCAAAACTGACTTTTCCAAAGCTGGAAACTGGTGTCAGAGAGCAACCTGTGGAATTTAATAATGGAGTCTAAAAGATCAGAATTTAATTTCAACAACATTTCACATCTAAATAGCATTTAATGGTAACACATACTAATTTTCTTGTTAATCCTTTTACAAGATGAAAGGGAAGGTGAGTCCTTTTCCCCCATGTTATAATGGATGTATGTGAAGGGTTGGTTTCTGCCCCGTATGGAATTTATATTTGAAGAAGAGGCTATTTGGCTTTCAGTTTGTATTCTTGATGCTTATATTATACGAGTCAGTGTCTTTTACACTGGTGTGGGGAATGTGTGCTCCCCACAAGGTTTTTTTGAGGCTGCCAGAGTCCCCAGGAACCAGGAAAAATCCGCAAATTTCTCCCGTTCCTCCTAAGAGGTGTGGGGTGGCCGTTCTAGATCCAGCAGAGATTTTGGAAAATTGACTCTTCTGAGTCACTATTGGGGAAAAAGCGTTAATTGTGTCTAAAACAGCCCAGTGGATCCAAAAATGTGGCAAAATTGCCCCTGTGAGTATTTGGGGAAAAAGAAACTCAGATTTTTTTTCAGGGATGGTCTCTGGGAACCACATACTCATGGAGATTAAAAACCCTTGAGGATATTTAGAGACTGAACAATTATTAATTGTTTAATGAACGTGCTCGAATGAGGAGTCTTTTGTGTGTGCGCTTGGTTGAGGCCTTTGGTCCCATGTGAATCGTTTTGATGCATCCACGCAATATATAAAGATAGGAAACATCATTTGGCTCTTTGGGTGGCCTTATCACAATGGCTGTTTATATCTAATGAAACATTCAACTTAGACCAACTTAGCAGAAGTTCTTTAAGAGCTAACACTCCTGGATTTAGCAACAATACTTCTGTGTATAGATTCCTTTTCCCTTGCTAGGCATTTATTATCCTTACTAATGGTAATATTGATTAATGGGAAATTTATGTGAACAAGTGGTACAAGAGTCTCATTGACAGTATTCTGGGTCTTGTTTTGCAGGGCTGTACATGTTGTGGGCTTCCTCTCTGATAAATACCATATAGTCTCTGCAGCAGATGACTACACGTCAAAGGTGTGGGACATTTCATCTTCCTCAGAAATAATATCCTACAAAGAGCACACAGATTATGTGAGATGTGCCTGTACAAGTAAGCTGAATGCAGATCTCTTTGTAACAGGTTTGTAGACTATGTTATGCCTATTCATGTCAAATTGGCTTCCTGAATTTCTCTTTCTCTTGGTATATACTGCAGTTTCAGCATAAAAGGTTTGCTTACTGCTTTTGCTTCTCTAGTCTGTATGTTCTTAAAATTTAATTGATTAATTGGAAGATAGCTTTTCTAGTATTCTTTTCCTAGCTTGTCTTTCATTTTATTTTCCTTCCATTATAGTTTTATACTTCTCGTCTATAGTAATAAGGTTTATAATTGTATTCTGAGCGGGGTCAGGGAGCAGGAAGAGAAGTACCAAGCTTACTTCTTTGATTTGAAATAGCAAAAATAAACTATTTGAAAATATAAACACTACGGCTGTACTCTTCTTTAAAAAAATGAGCAGTTTTAGGGTTTTTTTACTTGCATAATAATTTTGGGCATCAAGCATCATGCTTGGATATATGATGTGTACATTCCAGATAGTCATGTTTTACATTGTGGTTCATTGTGAAGAGGGATGTAAGGGTAGGCCATTATCTGAAATAAGTAGCTTTTCAATAATGTCAGTGTGTACTCTATTTTATTTCTAAATGTTGCACCTACACTAATGTGACATGCTTTCACATAATTAAATTTTCATACTCTTCCTTTCTCTGGAATGCCTTCTAGGTTCATATGATCATACTGTGAAAGTCTTTGACACTCGGACGGAAAAAAGTGTAATGACGATAGAACACGGGCAGCCAATTGAGAGTGTTAATCTCTTTCCTTCTGGAGGTCTTCTTGTGACTGCAGGTATTTCATATAGTGGCCAGTGTCACCCTTTCCTTCCCTAATGTGCTAATTTTTTTTAAAAAAAATCCATTTTGTAAAGACTTACTTTCTTCCTTGCACTGGCAAGAGAGCATTGCTATAGGTTCTGCACCATTGATGAAGGTTTGTGTTCCATTGTAGCTTTGAAAGGAGACCTTACTGGGGACATGCCACCCACTAGGGGCCTAATACCCTTTTTTCATTCTACCTGAGACTATTAATGGATGGAGGGGGAAGAGGACAAAATACCTGACAAGCCACAATACACTCAAGTGCTGGGATACAGAGGTCTTTTTTGACGTGTCACTCAGTCCACTCCATACCACTGCGTCCTATAGCTTAGTGGTTCTCACACTGTGGGGCAGGATCCTAAGAGAGGGATGTGATTGTTAAGGAACGTGGAAGAAAAGTCAGCCTGTAAGTACAGCAGATGTGGAAAAGAAGGGCAAACCTGTGTGTGTGTGTGTGTACGCCATTGAGTATTGATTAATCTCTACAAAAGAGTGACACAAAGTGTTTCCCTCCATTCCCTTCCTTCAACCTCAGACACAGCAAAAATTGGCTTTTTTTTTGTGCTTTTCCCACTCAGCTTCTCCAGATATTCCATTGTTGTTGAAGCAGGCACATGCTCCTTAGTGATCACGAGGCAGTTTCTTGGGAGAGGGTGAGGGAAGTGAAGAGAGGAGGCAGAGAGTGTGAGAGCTCAGCATTAAGACAGAGGGTGTGAGCAGCGCAAGGGGCCTGAGAAAGAGAGAGATGGGGAGAGAGGTGTAGGACAGGACATGGGGGGATGATGTTGAATGGAGGGTGCACCATTTACATGTAGATGTAAAGGGAGTCACAGGGGTAAGAAATTTGAGAACCAGTGTTGTAGATCTATCTGTTAGAGTTATATCCATTGTTGCACCTTCTCTGGAAGGTGTCTGCTAGTAGAATGGCTTGAGAGATTTTGGGAGATTCCGCCTGTACATTATATCCAATCCAAGCTCAGATCTGCCCTGGAAGGTCTCCCTACTCTCCAGAAGAGAATGGGGAGGAGAAAGGATGGAATGTGCAGAAAATCATGTCCTTCTCCATTCCACTGGTGACACATATCACTGGAATGTCCATGATTGGATTCATCTCATCGTGTTGAGTTAGAGCAAGTTTAAGCTGAACAAGAGACAGAAATGTCTTATCAAAGAACCTGTTTGCTTATTTTATTTGCATGGGTTGTCTTTGGTAATTTTCTTGGACATATCTTGCATGGCATGTGCTTCAGACAAAAGATATTTTTGGCTGTTCAGGGGCCATCAGGAGTATTCTTTCCAAGTGTTGATTTGCAAAGAAAAAGCACCTGTCTTTTCCCTTATAGGTGGTCGGTATGTTAAAGTCTGGGACATGCTTAAAGGAGGGCAGTTGCTAGTGTCCTTGAGAAATCACCATAAGACTGTAACCTGTTTGTGTCTAAATAGCTCTGGACAGAGGCTGCTTTCTGGCTCCCTGGACAGGTCTGTATTTTTCACTGTTCAGCTTCCTGTTTTTTTCCTAGAAAAGGGGATTCCATGTAAGTGAGTCATTCCAGACACAAAACTGTTTTATGTATTCTGTAGTTGTTATTTGCGACTCCATAATATGAAATGGGGCATCCCAAGGATATTAGTTTGCATCTCCACAGAGTTTCTGTCATTTGTACTTTGAAAGAAGCAAAGTATTAGTTTGGACAATACCTGGAGAATTTCAAAGGAAAGGCTATGAAAACAGTCAGTAGGTCGGGCTTCAGTGCCTTACATATTTCTTGTTTTTAACCTGATCATAGGAAATGATGTCAGTTATGATTATATATGCTTCCTGTGCATGATTACAGTATAATCCTGAGCATGTCTAGTTATGTGTATGTTCTGCTGTGTAATGGGATTTACTCACAGCTAGGTGTATGGCATATAGCTTTATTCAGGCTTTTAGGTATGGAGTTTGGGTTAAACTTGGATGATGATGGTTTGGATGGTGCCTTCTGTAGACAGAAGGATTCCTTGGAAATCTTTTGGTCCCGCAGAGCATATCATCTTCCAGCACAGGGAAAGGAAGCTGTTTTCACTTACTACTTCCTCCTCTTCTCGCAGCCCCCTGTGCCCCCTTCCCAGTATTTGCTTCAGTATGGATCACTGTGAGAGCCAGTGTGCTGTAGTAGCCTGAGCATTGAGCTATCACCCTGGAGAGCAGGGTTTAGTTCCTTGCTTGTCCATGGATACCCACTGAGTGACCTTGGGTGTGTCATGCACCCTCAGCCCCAGAAAACCCTGTGACATATCTGCCTTATTGTTGCCATAAGTCGGAAGCAACTTGACAACATGTAACAACAACAACAACAGATCAGTATGGATAATCATGGTAGATTGCTGCAGAGGAGGGAAGTGAATTGGCTCCATCTTAGCAGAGTTCTCTCTAAGGATTGCAGGAGTAAACTCTAGATGTAATCCAGTATTTCTTACTTCAAATTATTAAACAACGAAATGACTGATGTACAGCTTCTAATAACTTCTAATAAACTCAGAAGTACTTAAGTCAGCCTGAAAGTAATCCCACCTATACATATCCTTGCAAAATTACTTTTCCCTTCTTGTGACTGTTATTTTCAAGGCTGGACCAGTAACATTTTTTTCCAGATTGAAATATTTCAAGTTGGGTAATACAGGATTGTTTCCTGGTAATCCTTATTCCACATTATAATTTCAAAAGAGAAAGATGCATAGACTTATTTCTTGTACTCTTTGAGCCTTCTTAAGACTTAGATTTCTCTAAAATCTTTTATAGATCTCAACTTTGAATTTAGTGTGTTCTTGCTGTTGTTTGTAGGCACGTCAAGGTTTACAGTACAACTTCATACAAGGTTGTTCATAGCTTTAACTACGAAGCATCGATTCTTAGCCTTGCATTAGCAGTAAGTACTGTATATAATGTTGCTCTCACAATTTTGAGAATCTTTTGACTTGCCAATGAAAAGCATTTAGAGTTGCAAAAGCATTGGGAAAACAGGTGCAATCCTCACTGGGTATGGCATGCTTCATTGATCTGGCTTAATCACCACTGTGATGTTGTCCATGAAGTGTTTTATCTAAACTGGGTCTCTAGTATTGCTTCTACTTGAGACTGCACTGCTCAGGTTGTTAGGTCTACCATCAGGGGAAAAAACAGCCACACTCGGTGTAATCTGTACTCTGCTTTTGCACTGTATGGGGCAGGGTGTGGGATATCTGGCCAACCAGGTGTTTTTGAACTTTAATTCACTCCAGTTCTTGCCATGGGATGGTGGGAAATGTAATCATACAACATTTGGCAGGCCACAAGTTGCTCTGTCTTTCTTTGGCCACACTTAGATTCACTTAATGAGGCTGCTTTAAATGCCTTGTTGCTTTTAATTCAAGTACGGGAGGAGCAAATGTTTTTTTTAAAAAGGCAGTGCTCTACCAGGAATTTCAGTATTCATTCCTTGGGTAATTGTTTGACATTGGGTATTGTTGTGCCTGTGATTGTCTGATTATATACTCTATTTGGGAGGTTGTGGTAACCTCTGTCTAAAGCTTTGACTAAAGCCCTGGGTCATCTTAATTGTAAGTAGGTGTATCAATCATTGAAATTGGCAAGTTAAATGTTCTTGGCTTTGATAGTGATCACTTAATCTATCAAATGTTGGACTGCACAGTTCTGTGCATGCTTATCTGGGAGTAAGATCTATTCAACAGAATGGGATTTACTTCCAGGTATTAGGTAGGATTGCACTATTTGTTCAGAAAAATTGCCTGGTCTTAGCCTCACTAGGGCAGGTAACATGGGTCAGATTTAATTTAATCCCATTTTTCCAATTTGGGATTTTTGAGGACACCAGGGTGCCTCTGAGTTGTTGCCCTTTGCTCAGAAAGGCATATTAGAATCTATTTTTGCTGTAAGATATTTCTCTTGTAAAATGAAAATGGTATCACTAGAAATAGTCTCTGGACTAGAATTCCCATCGTGTTGTTTTAAATTCCTTTTAGCCTGAAGATGAAACTCTAGTTGTTGGCATGACAAATGGAATACTGAATGTTAAACATCGGAAGCATGAAGGAGAAAAAGAGCTTTTGAACAGGAAGAGGAGGCCTGTTTATAGAACCTTTGTGAAAGGACGAAACCACATGCCAAAGAAAGTATGGAGAAAAGAATGGCTCAAGGAATTCTGTCTTCTGTTTGCAACTCAAAATCTAATGGTTATCCTGTTGTCTTGTTTTATACCTAAAACATCCATGCTATAAGCATGAAACTCCTGTATTATTCTGCTATATAAGTAATTATACCTTCAACATTATCATACAGTTGTACAAGATCAATTTTATTTCACTTGTCTGACTTTTGTCATATTGTATCATGTGCTATATGGTTGTATTAGTATATTGAATATAACTAACTGTGTTACAGCTGTTGATGCTTATAACATTTATGCTTTGTTTCTCTGCAACCAAAAGTCACCAGGCAATTAGCTTGATTGTTATATTAGGTTGGAAAAGGCTGTATTAGAATGATCATTTTAAAAGCTGCTTTCAGTTATTTGGTTAGCTGGCTTGAACACTAAAATACTTGCCAGAGCCCTGGGTTATCACTTCATCTTAGAAGAGACATTTCTTTTCCGTTGGCCCAAGGCAGGAGATACCTCTTTGAAGACGGTGCTTACATGGCCATGCTTACATGGCATGCATCATCTGAGAACAATAGGCTATATTTCTCCTATACAAGTTTGGCTTTCTTCATATCTGTCTATACATTGCCATGACGGGTGAAATGATGCTAAACCTGTGTAGCGCAAAATTGACATAGAGTGTTACTGGTTGTGGCTCTGCCATTGATTATCTTCCCTCCCTCCCCTTTTAGGAGGATTTCTTTGTCAGTAAACCTGTGAAAACTTATCTGAAAAAATATGACAAGCTCTTGAGAAGTTTTGAGGTCTCCAAAGCTTTGGATGAAGTACTTCGGGTAAGATGGTATTAGGGTCTGTTTGGATCTCATTACTCTGATAAACTATAAAACTCTCTAGTGAATGTTTCACAGTCTGATCTTTAAAAGTTGTGTGTAGCAGCAGCATAGTCACTACAGCTACCAGGGGATATATACAAAATTTCAAGGAGAAATTGTTGGGCAACTCTCTGTCCTCTGTCTTGCAAATTTTAGGGGCTTATAATTTCTTTAGAAAGCTGATTTATATCATGTTAGGCCATTGTTTATGCTGACTGGTAGTGGCTCCACAGGTTTTCAGTCAGGGAGCTTCCCAGGACATACATGGAAATGCCAAAGACTCCACCCCTGAGTTTCATCACATAACTGACTGTGGTGTTTTACGGCTACCTGTGTGTGTTCTAAGGAAGTGTGGAACTAAAAATACATTCATTTTTTATTTCTGATGAACCACGCTTCTCATACCTTCACATATCTTATAAAGAAATGAACAGGAGTAACTATATAGTTCAGTGTTCCTCCTGAATCTAGCCTGTATCTATCTAATCTACCAGTGCTGTTGGTTATGGGAGCTGTTTGCAAGAACAAATTAATATGAAGTAGAAGTCAAAGGACATAGATGGTTTACTGGTTGTCATTTGTCATTACAGCCTGACAAGATTGGATGTTTCAGGGACTGGAAACAAAAGAACATGAGCTACCCCATGAATGAATTTTAAATACAAATGTTAAATGCGAAATGATTCCTTTTCTGTGGGCTGGGAAAAAATCTGAACTGCTGAAATGTATGTGACCTTGCTGCGAAGTTGTGCTGCTAAATGCTTTGTATTTTTAGGCTCATGGAAGAAAAAACTACCCTGAAGTTGCAGTTGCAGTCATGCAGGACTTAAACCGCAGAGGAACTTTAAAAAATGCACTTGCAGGGAGAGATGAAGAACAGCTCAGAGTCCTCCTTTCTTTTTTAATAAGGTACTTGCTGGAACTGTGATTATTCTCCTCCTCCTCCTCCTCCTCCTCATTGTTATTATTAGTCATTATTATTGGTATTAAATACTTTATTTGTAAAGCATAACATCAGGAAAAAGTAACAATAATCTCTTCTCCTATTATCCCTCACTCCATAGCAATTAATTCTATGACAACAAACTTAACTGTAAACTTAATTGTTGACCAGACTGTCATATAAAATTAAAATTATAGTAGTAGAATCCATAATAAGGTAGGATAGTACAAATTATCCATATTAGTCTTCCTCCTTCAAGCTGCACTTATTTTTGCCATTCTACCCTGCATTTAGGTGGAATACTAATATCTGTGTTTTCATCATTAACGTGTAAATGAGTAGCAATTTAAATAAAATGCATCTGGTTTTAACTTTTCCTTCATGGATAATTTTTCCATAATAGCTATAAACCATATCTGTTTATACCACAACTATAGTAAATTATTGTGACCCTCTTTCCATCTTGGAGATTTTACCAGTCGAGCTACCACAATGTAAAATATTGCAAGGTCTTTATATAAAAGACTGTTAGGATCTCCTTCAAGAAGATCTAAGTGGCATAGCTTAGTATAAAGAAAATTTTTTGAATTAAATCCCAGCAGGAACTAACAGTTGGGCAGTCCCACCATATATGCCAGTGGGTGCCCCTAGAACGATACCCCCTCTGGCAAAGCCATGATCCTCCACATTTAATTCTGAAGATCTGGAGTGGTATTCTATACCATTTGTGTAATAATTTTAATAAATTTTCCTAAATATGGGTTGAAACCAGTCAAAATGGGTTAGGGCACCACATTTTGGTCCAGATTCTATCTGGTATGGTTTCCTGTGATTCCAATCCCCAGCTCCTTTTAAGTCCTTCTTGGTAGCTGTTGTTTTATTGAGAAGTTCATATTTCTTGGAGTTGTCAACCATACCCAGAACCAATTGATCAAAATCTGTCATCCTTTAAAATAGCTGTTTTACTTGTATGTGCTCTACCAAGCATTTAATTTGAAGAAAGTACAACAATTAATCTTATGTGGGTGCAAAAGTTGTTCCATCTGCTGAAAAGACAAAAGCTGCTTCTCCTGATAAAAATCCATAGATCCATAAGTCTGTATAGATTATATTTTCTCCAGATTGTACAGTTAATTGATCCCAAATTGGAAAATGATAGAAAGTATCTTACTGGTGTTGGTAAAGTTATAACTGGTGATATCTTATACTGTCATCTCCTCCAGGCATCCAGTGTTGATTTAGTAAAAGAAATCAATATGGATTCCATAATTCTTTTTTACATTCAATTGCATCAGTTCAGTTTTCTGTTTATAAAGAAATTCCAATTTGACCCATGATCTTCTGTTGTCTTCCAACATAGTTGCCAAAAAATGTTGTAATCAAAAGGTATTAAAATACACCCACAGATTAGGGACACCCCAAACTCCATGTTGCACTATGGTATACATTGCTGTTATTCTTAAGCATCTAATGTAGGTATTCTGTGTGGTTTTCTGTGAAGTGCCACAAAATTATGTGCCACAAAATTAAGCATTCAGTTAATCAGGTTTGAAATATAGCAACCACGGGCAAAACTCGACTGATCAGGATGTATTTAATCAGAGATAATTCAATCTTTTTGCTAGTACTGTACTGAATAGCTTTTGGTGCTGATTCGTTAGGGAGATTGGACAATATGATTCTATTTCTGTATTATACTTTCCAAGTTTTGGAATTACTAAAATTCTGGCAATTCACCATGAATCTGGAATGCTTTCACCCCCAAAATATTATTGAACAGGCTGGTACATTTAGATGTCAGAAAATCAGAGAATCTCTTTTATAAGAAATGATTAAAAAGCCATCTGGTTCTGGGGCTTTGTTACAGTTTAGCTGCCTAATTGCTTGCTTTATTTCCTCTTTAGTAATTTTTGCTCCATATCCCAGCCACAGCTTGAAAAAAAAATCCAAAAAGCAAAATTTGATTTTACCATAAGGAACACTATTTTACTGAACCATTGTATATAATGGGACTTGAGCATCCACAAATTTGGGCATTTACGGAGAATCCTGGAACCAAATCCTAGCAGATATCGAGGGCCCACTATAATTCTTTTATGTGTGTAGATGAGAAAAGTTTAATCTGAATTTTACTAAGATAGGTTTTAATGTCATCTAATACTAGGATTCTTTGAAGAATGCAGTTCTTGGTAGTAGTCCCTAAATGTTTTAGCTATAATCTGCCCATCAAAAGTTTTGTGACCTGTTTTATCCTTTGATGTGTATATTGTCTTACACTTTTGTCTGGAGTTAATGCAAGTTACAGCAGCCTAGGACACTTACTGCCATGCTCACAATATTTTTGGTTAAAATATAAGAGAGCTTTCGAAGTTGTCTAATTTGTGATGCCTGTAGTATTTGCACACTTTTTTTAGATCCAGTTTATGTCTTTCTGCCGTTTTTTCTATATCACTTTGTAGATTCTCCATACATGCCAATTTACATCTACATTGTACTGAATCTTCTTTTAATGTGACACCCCTAATACTAGCCTTAGCATCCCAAACATTTTATAATCCATAGCAAGGATTTCATTAAGTACATTTTAGTGACCTCACTGTATTATCCACTCATTTTTCCATCCTGCATATGTGTAGATTTCTCTTTTTCTTTCTCTGTTGTCAGCATTCTCCAACAATACAGCAAGCTCTTGCACAGTTTTATCATGACGTGGATTTTCTCAGCATTAAACATGCTAGCTTCTAAAGCTTCATTAGCCATTTGTCACACTTCCAAAACTATGTTGTTTAAGATTCTCAATCTTATCTTTGATAGGCTTCAAAGGTTGTTTTCCAGTTCTTGTTCAGCTCTCCTTTTTAATTCTTTAATTCTTTCTTTCTCTCCAACAAATTCTGTTGTGTCAAAGAGCAATTATTGGTGGAGAGAACTGGTAGAGATTGGTGAAAATGAGGTTTAATTAATTTTGTTTACTAAGTAGAAGCAAGGCTTTTCCATAGTTCTGTTTTTTTTTTCCTTTGTGATAGCCTCCAAGTCATAAATGTGAACATTTCTGCACTTGGGTATGACTGTTAATATTTGACTTATTACCTTAATTTGCAGCCATGTGACAGATGAAAGATTTGCTCCTGTGCTGATAAATGTTGCAGAAATGATTATTGGTAAGTACTGAGATTAAACAAGGATCATGTAGTTGACTTCTGTGCAAATAACCCAACATCCCTTCCGCTTTTTTGGTTACAAATGAAGAATGGCATTGCAATACACTTTTATTTGAAGTGGAAATATGTTGGTATGATTTGCATGTTGTATAAGACACTAGTGTATTTACCTGGTGTTGCCCAGGGTTTTTATTTTCCTCTTAAGAACTCACCAAACTGTCTTCTCCATTTCCTGTAACTTTGCTCAATATTTCCCAATGCAGTCTGTATTCAGAGTTATTTACATATACAGTTTGGGTTCCTGAGGGAGTACACTGTCCTCTTCTTTGCTGCTAGGCCTTGTGTCCATAGCAACCAGCCTATTTTTGTACCTGCAAATTTTCCCCATATTCCCCAATCTAATCTTTATTAAGAGTTGTTAACATTCAGAGGTTGGATTCCTGAGGGAATAAACTGTCCTCCTCCTTGCTGATAGGCCTCATCTCCATAGCAACAGGCCTATTCCAGTACCTGTAACTTATCCCTATATTCTCCAATCCAATCTGTATTCAGAATTGTTAACATACAGAGGTTGGGTTCCTGAGGGAAGGCACTGTCCTCCTCCTCCTTGCTGCTAGGCCTTGTCTCCATAGCAACAGGCCTATTCCAGTGCCTGTGACTTTTCCTCATATTCCTCAGTCCAATCTTTATTCAGCGTTATTTACATACACAGTTTGGGTTCCTGAGGAAGTACACTGTCCTCCTCGTGTCCATAGCAACAGGCCTATTCCAGTACCTGTAACCTATCCCTATATTCTCCAATCCAGTCTGTATTCAGAATTGTTAACATACAGAAGTTGGGTTCCTGCGGGAATACACTGTCCTCCTCCTTGCTGCTAGGCATCATCTCCATAGCCACCGGCCTGTTCCAGTACCTGTCACTTTTCCTCATAGTCCCCAGTCCAATCTGTGTTCTCTGGCAACATTGATGTACCGGCTTTTGATTTTTTTGCTTTCTGTTGAATTTCTGCAATGGCTTTATGTTTTTCTGGAAGCATTTTTTGTTTTGAATTCCTCACTTATGGAACCCATACAATCTACTGTATGAGGCAAGTAGACCTTGTAACTATGCTGTGCATGTCACTTTAATTTTTCTCACATATGCCTCCCAATAGTTTTCTGGCATCCTTCTTGCTGCTAGGCCTCATCTCCATAGCAACTGGCCTGAGGCCCAAGACCTCTCTGGCTGAGAATTCTAAAGGCTCCTCCCTAAACTACAAATCCCAGGACTCCCTAGGATGTTGAAAGTGGAATAATTGCACTGTAACAGTGTAATGTGGAAATGGCCAAAGGTTCGAATCCTTGCTCGGCCACAGAGTGACCTTGGGCAGGTCACACTCTCTCCACCTCAGAAGAGGGCAATGGCAAACCTTCTCTGAACAAATCTTGCTGTGACAGTTTCACCTTAAAGTTGCTATAAATTGAAACCATAAGTGTTGAAGGCCCAGAGCAACACGAGCTTCTTTTCCTGTATTACAGGAATATGACTTTGATGCTTGTGGTGGGTCATCATTGTTGTTCTCAACTGTTATGTTTACAATAATCTTGTAAGTTTATTAACCATTAACTGTAAGCATGTGACTGCCCTAAGACTGCCAGGCAAGTCTGAAGCAGAGATTTCTGGTTCTGGTTCATAGTTTAGCCCCCTACCCTCTGTGCCACCCCAGTTTCCCTTCCCTTTCCTCTTTCATTTAGTACTGGATAGTCTTTGGAAAACATAATGGTTTAAATGCTCAGTTTTCTCCTCCAGACCCAGTGGCTGGAAGGGCTTAAGATGATGCTGAACAGTACCTGTCTAGCAGCAAGGAACTTTGCCATGGTAGTAGAGCTCTCCTGAGAGGCTGCAGTTACACTCATGTAAGTGTCAACAAGCATAACTTGACCACTGGCAGTAGCTGTTGGTAGGTTCCAAAACATGGTGCTCTTGAGACAGGGTGGCTTTGTTTTCAAAGCCCTCTGTTCCCTCCTTTTGATTTAATGGATGAAGGAAAGGTAAGCAGTGGGTCAAACAGCATACAGCTGGTTAAGTGTGTGCCATTAGGACATGAGATGCCATAATGGACCTCTCATTAACAACCCACTGCAGAATTGCAACATAAGAGGTAAAACTGGAGGTTTCTAATATGCTTATGTCAAACTCCATTAAGTGGAAACGTTATGTTAATTTTCTTTTTCCTTTGCCAGATATTTATATGCCAGTTGTTGGACAGTCTCCAGTTATTGACAAGCAATTTCTGAAACTTCAAGAGCTCATAGAAAAAGAAATTGAACACCAGGTAGAATTACTAGAAGTCTTGGGGATGATGGATTCATTGTTTGCTACTATGGCAAGAAAAATGCCCACTCCTTTGGATGAGGACAAAACTGATGGCTCATAGAAGACAATGGAAATTTCATCAGAGATTGCATTGCATTTGACTCTTGTTTTCATCAGATGTGTTTCCAGCATATTGCTCTGGAGAAATCAAAAATACGTTTCTTTGAGGGATCCAGGGTATTAGTGACTGGTTAGAGAAAAGGCCCTTGGGAAATAATTATTGCCATCAGCGTCTATTTAACAGTTAACGTTTCTGCCAATATTGTATAAAGCTGAACTTTATTTGTACAATTCCATGGTAGTTGCAGGTAAGATAATTCAAGTATCTTTATTTTCTCCCAATTCTGTTGCAGACCATTTATTAAACCCCTGCTATTCAAACAAATAAATATGACACAATTTCCAGAAAACTATTTTCAGTCATTCATATGTAATGATGTGTGGTTAAGTAAGTCTTTCTTTAATATGAGAAAACAAGGTGTTTAGCAGTTTTGTTCTACTCTGAACTTTACCACGAAATTGTTATACAAACAAAATACTTTCTCCTATTAGCATCTTAGTGTACTTAGCAACAAATGTACCCTTTTCAAAACTTTCAACACAGTATTTGGCCACATGCTTTCTTATCCCAACCAATTAAAATCAATGTTGAGGTAGTTAAGCATGTAGTTGACATATCTTCTCTACCTTTATTACCCCGTTTATATTCTGATAGGAGTAAGAACAGTATGTCAGCCAATGATTTTGGTTGTCCAGGAATGTGAATAATCCAAGTGATGAGTCAAGCGTGTACAATACTGTCATGATTGCCCAATGGCTGATGCCACATACATGAGAAGTTTGAACTTAGTCTGTACATCAGTGTGTTTCAGATTGGCGGCACATTTGTATACCATAGTAGAAGAGCAATTCTTATTCGAAAAAACATGTTTTACATTCCATAAAAGATGAAAAGAGTATTCAATTATTGGCTTAGCTTATGGTAGGCAGTAGTGATTTGAGCTAGGCCTTATTTAATGCACTCCAGATCTATAATGATGTTGAATACAAATGACTCTTCCTATAAAATCAATTCCTGTGTTGTATCTGATCATACCTTTCCACAAGCAAAGTGGATGTCATTAGTGGATTAAAGTGCCCTGTCCCCCTGCAGGCCCCCATCCCCAAGAAAGGTCTCCCAGAGAAGAGTTGCATGGTAAACTTCAGAGAGAAGAAAGTAAAGTAACAATTCATGAACAGAAGTGTTTTTGTATAATGCTGGATTTAACTCCTTGTTATTTCCATCAGCAAAACAGCACAAGTTAAAAGAGTTCCTTCAGTTTAACAAAGTATGAACAAACTTCTACCTTCATCTTTATTGTAATGCAAAGGGAGCAGAAATACAGACTGTGCTCTTGATTTGCTTGATTATACATTATAACTCTTACAACTGGAACAGCTTCATTCTGCCCCTCCCAGTGATGTCTTTGCTCACTGGAGGAAATTACTAAAGTTTTCTCTCTAGAAAGCAGGAATAAGGTAACTTGAGGATACCCTTAAGGGACTTGACTGAGCACAGTCCTCACCTAAAATAGCATCTTTATAGAACTTGTATCTGCTCTAACGCAGGAGTGGGCAACACAGAAGGCTGGAGACACAGAGTCTTTCCTTAGATCTCAGACAGCTGCACTTGTTCCTCACATCCCACTAAGTTTTTAAAAATTAATTTTAAAAGGCATTTTGCACCCCCTCCCAGGAGGCAATTTTGCAACACTTCCCTCTCCCCCGCAGTCTGGTTTTGCAAAACTAGAAATAAGTCATATCTAGTTTTTGGAAAAGAAAACAAGCTGAGTGGGAGGGGAAGTGTTGCAAGATTGGCCCTCTACAGTTTCTAAATGGTCAATAAATCTTAAGTTGGGGAAATGTGGAGTGGGAGGGCGACACCTGAGGGGTGCCTTGTTGTCCAAAGCCTGTGCTTTTCCCACCCCTGCTCTAACATCCAGCTTGTAATCTAGGTTATTCTTAATGTATAATTAATCCTGCATGAGCTCATCTGAGATGGTTTCCATGAACTGAGGTAGATAAGAAGGATAGACATTAAGGTACTGGAAGTGAATGTGGACATACAGAATTTCAGTACAGAGTAGGATGGAATAAAAACTGAAATACCAGTGGCAGTTTTCGATGATGTCACTGTCTCAAAACAGATTCACCCTTCCTTGCAGTGGTGACTACTACTTTCCCTTGGTGTGATTGCGTGTTATCCCAAGGCAGTGCAGGAAGGAATAACCAGGGCTGTGGGTGTGGACACTAATGTGATTTCTTCCGATGTGAATTTGGCCTCCCAGTCAGGCAGCATTCATATGGGAGAGAGTCCATTTTCCCCTAAGCAATTTTGCTGAAACAAAAAGGTCTTCAGCGGCCTATGAAAAGATAGTGTGGATAGTAAAGGAGTTCTAGAGCCTGGGAGCAAGCACCATGTGATCCCAACAGTTGTTCCTGGGAGGGCGGGTGGGACAGTGAGAAGAGCCTCTCCAGAAGATTTCAAGACACTGGCAGGCACATGCAGGGAGATATGGTCCTTTAGATAACCTGGACCTGCACGATATAGAGCTTTGTAGGTCATAACCAGCACTTCAAATTTTGCAAGAAGGGGCAGTGGATCCTATGCTGTTTGAGAGGAAATGTGAATTTGCACTCAGCTTCTAAGTGGTATCTCGCATGGATTGATGTGGATGACAGAACAATATTTCCAGGATAAAACTCTGTGTATGTGCTTTCAAATTTTCTGTTGACTTACAGTGAGCCTATGAATTTCAGAGAGTTTTCTCAAGCAATATCCAGAAGTGATTTTGCCAGTTCCTTCCTCTGAAATATAGCCCACAGTATCTGGTATTCATTGGTGATCTCCCAGCCAGATACTAACCAGGACTTACCTTGCTTGGCTCCCAAGATTAGATGGATTTGGTGACTTTAGGATGTTCAGGCTTCACTTTGCTGTTGTGTGCCTTCAAGTCACTTCTGACTTTGGATTCCACCTTGGGATTCCCCTATCACAGGGTTTTCTGGGGCCGAGTGTGACATGCCCAAGGTCCTCCAGCAGGTTTCCATGGCTGAGCAGAGAACAGAACCCTGGCCTCCAGGGTCCTAGTCTAACGCTCGTCCCACTATACCACACTGGCTCTCAGGTATAGTACAATAATTAATCTGAAGTTTTCTGGTGGGATCTCACTATAAATGGCAATCTAGATTCATTCCTACCTAAAAATAAATAGCTCCTAACTTGGGTACATGCATGTGGACTCTTGAAGGGGAGACTGCCTATGAAGAAGGCTTTTGGGTGCTTGAGGCTTTCTTTGCCTTTCCTGAAACTTGGTAGTGACAGTTTTTATTTACTGAAGTTCACCTCTTCTCCACGGACACCAATGGTAGGTACATGAGCTCTGTCCTTCGTATACTGTATAGTAAGTATTCCCCCTTCCATCTGTTGTAAATGTCCTTTTTAAAGTACTCTTATGGGGGAATGGTTAGGATAATGGACTGTAACTTGAAAAATTTAAGTCCTTTACAAACCTACTGAACTTTCTGGGTGATTTTGGGACAATCACTTTGTGTAAATCTCATTTGCCTCACTAGATTGTTGTAATAATCTGAGAAGGAAGATTGCTGTGTACTTTGTCCTAAGCTCACCGGAGGAAAAGTTGGTTATTAATGTAACTAATAGAATAAATAAACTACTGTTGGTGGATCACAATTTACAGAAGCTACATGCCAAACAAACTTGGGCATGGTTGTTATAATGCGTACTTAGGTTGAAGCCTGAGTTATTTGTGGGTACAGAAAACCCTCTCTGAAGTAATAGAATACTTGCAAGTAAGTATGAAATGCCTTCTCGTGCAAGTAACCTGATATAGTTAGCACATGGTTTAATTCCTTGTTTCAAAATGAGTGATTCCTATCTCAGTCATATGATGCTGTCTAGTCTTCAGAGAAATTTCTAAAACTGAGTTTTCTGACATTTTCCTGGAGAACTTTCTGAATCATTTCAAAATCATTTTCAAAAGGTGACCTTGCATTAAAACGCATGAAGAAAGTTCAGGGGATGCTATGGCATCCTGCCTCTCATCCCGCCTCTCCTCACTCTCTCCACCATGGGGCAGTAACAGAGACATAGTCATGAAATATAACCTAAGCAGTTTCAATGAAAAGCAAGATCTGTTCAGGGTCACTGGGAATGCCTGTAGAATATACTGTTGGCCTTCTGGCTCCACTTTCATTGGGACTAAATGTTCCAGTGCTGCAACTTAAAGATAGTTACAAAACACTCAAACCACCTTTTAAAACTTGGCTGAAAGCTTTCTTGCACTGAAACCTGTTTGTAGAAACAACATTCATTTTGTACAAGTTCTTTTGGAGGTCTGCAACTTTTAATAAGTTTCATCTTTAGGTAAGTCAGCTGAGGCTTTAGTTGTTTTTGCAGCAAGGGCCAGTTTTAGTAGATGTGTGAATGTGAAAATTAAAAGTTCAGTGCCAAAATAGCTCTTTTTGATTCCAGTGTACTTCTTTAATAGGAATGGAAAAGAAAATGTTACAATAGCTTTACTTTCTAGCAGTAAGTAGAAGTTTAAGTGGTAGGTTATTTAATAACTTCTTTCAGTACCTGAAAGCATAATTGTTGGGATCCAGTAATCTACATGTTTATTTAACCTTCATCCACTGGGATAAAAAGAACTTGTACTGAATGACTTTTGAGATATTTTCTGACCCCATGGAAATTTCAATATATTTCAAGGATAAAAAAAGCCCCATTTTTACTGGAGTGTTTGTGACTGTAATTTTCTGAAATTTCAGTCTTACCACCTCCTGGTTTAGGTTGCTCTTGTTGTTTCTTTAGAAAGTTTATATATTGAAGGAATTATAGATGTGTGTGCATAACATCTCAAAGGAGCTCAGTGTGATATGCACAATGATCCCTCTCACAACAACCGTATGTGGAAAATTAGGTAGAGAGTGACTAGCTCAGGGTTACTCAGTAAACTTGTGGGTGAACAGTGATTTGTACTTGAGTCTCCCTGGTCTATCCACAAACACACCAAACACCTTTAGAAAGAAAAGAATTTTTAAACATTCTACCACTTGGACTGAATAAAGATCCAGGAGTCTTCTGGCACTGGAAAGGTTATTATGTTTTATAACACAAGCTTTTGTGAACTATGGCCAACTTTATTAGTGGGCTGTAGTTTGTGATATGACAGTTCGTGGTATAACAGTTTGTTAACCTTTAAGATGCCACTAGACTGTTGTTGGTTGTACAGCAACTTCTCCTATCCCGTTGAAATTGGATCAGCATACATATTTTCAAGTTCTTATATCAGTTAGTCTCATACCAGTTTCAGTTGTCCTGGTGTTTCAAAGCCTTTGCAGCTGCGTTGGAAGAGAATGAGAGTCACTCCCTCAAAAAAAATTTTTTTTAATTTCCAGAATTTATATATTTCTTTTCATTTGAAAAATCCCAACACAGTGCACAAAAAAATGTGAGTACAATAAAACAGTTTTTCAAGGGATAAAATGGGAAAACAGTGAACTCCGTAAAAACATTAATTAAAAACCAGGAATAACCGGCAATTAGGAAAATGTTTGAATAAACACACTGATGATAGAAACACTCAACATTGGCATGTGGCTTTATTTCAATAAGAAAACCAGTCCACATAACTGCAGCCAAAACACAGAAGGACTTGTCCTGCACCACAATAATAATAAAACCCTCATCAGGCCACAATACAACAAGCAGAACATTTCCTCTGCCCCAAATTTAAGGACCAGGAGCATCTATAGAGGAGGTATCCCTCATTATATTCTGGTCACAAGCTGCATTGGGTTTTATAAGCCAGGCACATTGAAGATAGCTCTGTGCCTAATTGGCAAACATTGTAGATCTTTCACCACAAGTGTAGGAGGCTCTGCTTTCTGTACTCATTGCAGTTTCTGCACCTAGCCCAAGGGTAGTCTTACGCTCGGTGCATTACAACAGGCCAACATTCTGTTGTATTTTCCTGTCTGCTGGATGTCATCCCTCAGGGCTGACTCCCTCCTAAAATCAGGTCTGAACATAGATCGAAATGGACCTAGATAACCCATATTACTCAAAGATCTCTTCAGCTGTTCCATGACCACCCTTTCAAGCACCTTGGCCAAAAGAAGGTATTTGTAACTTGGCGATAGTTGTTATAAACCTTCAGATCTAGAGAGGGTGTTTTAAGGAGTGACTGCACCCTAAAGGCACCTGATCCTGTCTGAGCTTGGAAGCTAAATAGGTTCAGCCCTGTTTAATACTTGGATGGGAGACTGTTAATGAATGCCAGGTGCTGTAGACTATATTTCAGAGGAAAGAACTGGCAAAACCACCTCTGAGTATTTGTTGCCTATGAACTTCATGTGTTCACCATGGGCTGACAGGCAAAATACACATATACACAATTGCCTCTTTAAAGACATTCTCTCACATACCAGTTTTTAGACTGCCCTCTCCATGTTTGGGTTTAATTAGCTAAGTGGGCAAGGGTTGGCCACTTCATTGAAAATATCTTGTCCACATCCTCAGGATACTTCAACTGAGACATATCCTATAAAACAAGATAGGATGGTGTACTGGAGATCTAACCGGGACTTATTAAGGATTGTTATGGAGACAAGTGGTCTTGTCCTCAAAATGGTTAGCAAATTCATTACATTGTGTCTCCAAGGGTATTATTGGTTGAAGCAGATGACCACAATGCTCTTTTCATTTGAAAGAGCTCCACTGGCCAGTTTTTTGCGGTGTCACCAAAATAGGCCAAAATAAACACATTCAGCACATGCTTTTGGCCTTACCCACATTGAGTCCAACATCAAAGGTACACTAATCAATGATCAGCTTGTTTAATCACCTGAAATTGTGCACAAAACTTCAGAGCCACTTGGATTCCACAGTGCTGGACAGGACACTCAAGTGCAGTCATGCTGATAACCCATCTCACTTCATCATTCCATAATGAAACTCGGATTTCAAGAAGATTGCCAGCTAGAGTCAGCAGGAAGTCTTACAAAAGAGTCAGGAAACTAGTCAAATAGCTGTTTTGGCTCAGGTACCTGTTAGGATGCTCCATTCAGAAGCCTGACTGTTTTGTAAAAGAAACTAGTATACCCTTTTACCCAAATGGCTTAAACAAAAGGAGTAGGTAAACAAGGCTGACCTTTAACGATGTTGCAATGAGATCACAGTCGGAAGTGGGGGAGAGTGGACAGGAAGGAGAATAACAAATTGATTCCAAGTGGAAGGCAAGATAGACATCCTCTTACCCTTGGTCAGGTTACTAAAAGTGTCAGGCAAGTAGAAGGTCCTACTGCATGGGGATAGAATCATAGAATCATAGAAATGGAGAGTTGGAAAAGACCACAAGGGCCATCCAGTCCAACCCCCTGCCATGCAGGAAAACCCTCAAAGCACTCCCGACAAGTGGCCATCCAGCCTCCGCTTAAAAACCTCCAAAGAAGGGGACTCCACCACACTCTGTGGCAGCACATTCCACTGTCGGACAGCCCTGACTGTCAGGAAATTCCTCCTGAGGTTCAGGCGGAATCTCCCCTCCTGCAGCTTGCATCCATTGCTCCTTGTCCTGGTCTCAAGAGCAGGAGAAAACAAGCCCACTCCCTCCTCGACATGACACCCCTTCAAATATTTAAACATGGCTATCATGTCCCCTCTCAACCTTCTCTTCTGCAGACTAAACATACCCAGCTCTCTAAGTGTGTCCTCATAGGGCATGGCTTCCAGGCCCCTCACCATTTTGGTTGCCCTCCTCTGGACCTGCTCCAGCTTATCCATATCCTTCTTGAATTGGGGTGCCCAGAACTGGACGCAGTATTCAAGATGAGGTCTAACCAACGCAGAATAAAGTGGTACCAATACCTCCCTCGATCTAGACACCATACTCCTATTGATGCAACCAAGAATTGCGTTGGCCTTCCCATACCTTGTAATAGGTGAAACTGCAACATTTCACTATTTAGGCCTAGACCTGTCTGTGACTAAAGCCTGGAAATTTTTCCCCCAGGAAATTTAAATGATAAGATAAAGCACTACTTAATTGAAGTCCGCAAGCATACACTTATTTTAAGCATTGTTAAGCTACTCCTTAACACCTAAATACCCTAAAGGCATAAGATCCTATCTGATCTGGGAAGCTAAGCAGGATCAGCTTTGGTTAGCACTTGGATGGGATGGGAGACTGCCAAAAAACACCAGGTACTGAAGGCTATATTTTAGAGGAAGGAACTGGCAAAACCACCTTGCCTAAGAAAACCCTTTGAAATTCATCGTGTGTGTGTGTGTGTGTGCGCGCCTTGACAGGTGACCTGAAGGTGCGCATGTACACACAAGCTACTTCTCACCTGTTATTACCGTGTACTAGCCTTATTTTGGACGATATTAGATATCATTTTTGATATCACAATTCGGCCCCATTATGCCACCCTCGGCCAAGTGTTTGTGAGGCCCCCGAACAAGCACAGAACTAGGCATGGCCATTGATTGCTGAACATTCCTTTCTCCACCCAGGCAGGCCAGACTCAGCCAGATTTTTGCTTTAGGAGACCTCCCTAGACAAACACCTCATTAAAGATGCACGCTAATACAAAGAACTCCCTGCCCCGCGCAGGCAACTTGACGAGCTGGACGCTTAACTGTCAAGTACGCTGCATCTGCATACTGGCCATTCCATTGTCGATTCAGAACTAACTCAATCATGGTAAATTCTGACCTTTCAGAGACATTGTCTCACGCTCAAACCTCATTGTTCTTCCCCAGGTACAGACTAGCCTACGGTCATATTTTCCCTATAAAAACTCCCAATTCCGAGACCTTCCTCGGAGCGCTCTGAACTTCCATCCAGCCTTGCTGCCACTTCATCCGCCGAGCTTTCCCCTCAGTCTCAGTCCAAGGCTGTGCAATTACGGACCTCCACAGTGATCTACCCCAGGCTTCGGACAGGTGTAGTATCTCCCAATTCAACAATCCCTCTCAAAAATCCTCTATACCGCTACTACCTTTATTTTCTATAGTTACTTGTGTGAGTGTGTTGCATACACTTTTTGCCCGTATTTAATAAAATCACCGTTATTATTTCATCTTTGGTGTGCTTCTTGACTTGGCCTGACCCCGTAGACGTTGGGTTTAAAGATTCCGCTGCGTTGCCCTGCCTCTCGTTTTGCTAACTTGTGCTCTGAGCTAATTTTCCCCACCAATATCTGAGCACGTTTGGAGTCCCTCGCGGGACTCCCAGTAAACAGGGTAACACACCCATGATACAATACAAAACAGGTTACAGTAGTTAATGTTATTTATTGGTTGTTCCCTGCTTTTCTGTCAAAAATTGGTCAAGGTGTCTGACAAGGCTTTATTACTAATTGTTACTTCAGCAGTTTTCATGCTGGTGTTTTCTTTTGAAGCTCCTTTGTTTAAGAATCACTTGCTTCAGGAAAGCAACCAGCATTTGAGATACCTAATATTATGAATGCTATTTTGTGAATGGTCACTGTAATTGCACTCTTTCTGTCTGTCTCTTTCTATATAGGCATGTAATTGTTAATGTAAATCACAGTCTGCACTTCTTCCATTTCATTTTTTCATATCACTGAAAGCATTTCTCTATCTCTCCCCTTATCTGTGCGAACATGTGCCTTCTGAGTTTGGGTATTATTCCTCTGATGAAGTACACTCCACTCTGCAGAATCTTACCCTGCAAAAAAATTACTTAAGCCTTTCAGGTGCCACCTAACTGTTTGTTTTTTGCTGCAACATGGCTCTGCTCTATTTGGAATTATTTATTTCTGTTTCACTATCCTGCCTGATGAAACAAGGTTTGCAATTTTTGGTCAGGCTTCAAAAAAACTATAAAACATTGAGCCAAAAGAAATAATAAGCTTTTGTATCACATTTAAATCACATTTAATTTTTGATTTGTAAAGGTTGGGTGTCCCATTTTAAGTTTGAGGGTCACTATTTAACTCACCTGTCTGGATGAGTTAATTGGTGGTGAAAGGATGGAGTTCTTCCATGCCTCCAAGTCAGGCTTCTGGTAGTATGAGACTTCATAGTCATGACAACAATAAAATGGTAAATTGTTCCACAGTAACTAATTGCAAATGCAAGGATGTGGGGTTTTCCTTCCTGTTAAATGCATTAACTGTCACATAACAGGTAAGAATTCAACATGTGACTCTTTTCCTCTGGAGATGCAGTAAAAACTTTAGCTTGCAACCATCTTCCTGCTATGGAGTTGTCTGGTAAGCAACACTGTTCTTGTTATTTGCCATCAAGTTGGCTTTGATTTATGGCAACCTTATGAATTAGGGACTTCCAAGAGCCCCATCACCAACTACCCTACTGAGGTCTTGCAAACTCAGAGCTGTGGCTAAACTCGATTGAATCAATCCACTTGTAGTGAAGTCTCCCTTTTTTCCTACTGCCTTCCACTTTAGCCAGCATTATTACATTTTCCAGTGAGTCATGTTGTCTACGATATATCCAAAGCAAGACCACCTTGGTTTAGTCATCTTGGCTTCAGGTGAGAGTTCAGGCTCAACTTGCTGAAAGACCCATTTACCTGTCTTTTTTAGCAGTCCATGGTATCTATAGATTTCAAATTAGCTTATTTTTTTCCTGTCAGCTTTCTTCACTGTCCAGCCTTCACAACCATACATAGAAATTGGGAATATTATGGCCTTCATGATCCTGACTTTGATATTCAACCACGTCTTTATATTTGATTATCTTATCTGGTTCCTTCCTGATTGCTTTTCTTAGTCCCAGTCTTCCCCTGTTTTCTTGACTTCAGTCTCCATTTTGATTAACGACTGAACCAAGATATAGAAAATCTTTTAAGTATTTTAGTGCTTTCCTTACCAACCACCATCGTGTGGTAGAAGTAGTTGCAAAAGTCTGATAGAAAGACCTTAGATTAGTTTACTTCAGCAAAATCCCACGGATATTCTCAAATTAGGGATCTAATTCGAATTGCCTGAGTGAAAAGGGGAGACTGCTCCTGGACCTTTAATTGCTGTGGGAATTTCAGCAGGTGTTGCTTGTTACCTGACTGCATGATACGCAGCATCTGCTCAGACTCCCTCTTCTACACAGCCATTAACAGTAAGGACAGCAGCTGTCTTCCCTTTTCATTCTGGCAACCCTAGAATGTAACCTTCGTCTGGGGAAAAAGCTGTATACTTTGTGTTCTATGTTATGTTCCCTTCATCCATGCTTTGCAGGAGCCATACGTGTGTACAACAGTGTCACAACTGCCGCACTAGGCTGTTAATGCTATTATTTCGCTTTCGAGGCCCCTCGCTAAACTGCAAACCCCAGCATTCCATAGGATGTTGAAAGTAGAATAACAGCACTAGAACAGCCTGGTGCGCAAATGGCCTATACGGTATACGAGAGTGCCGCGCTACCCTCTCTCCGCCCCGCTCCCGTCCCCATTTTCGGCCGTACCGACGACCCCCGCCGGCCTTTTTCGGGGGGCGGCCCCGCTCTCACCGGCCGCCGCGGCCCGCGCGGGTCCGCCAGAGGTCGCTGCGCCGCAAGCCGGCGAGGTCTGCCACGCGCGCCGCCCGGAGCGCGCCGACGGGGCGAAGGAGAATCTCCCTCAGCGCCGGCGAGAGGAGAAGGCGCCGCAGCCGCCCCCTGCCTCGTCGAGGCCGCCCTGCGAGCGCTCGGCAGCGACAAGCCTGCCTGGGAGGGAGGGAGGGAGGGAGCGAGGGAGGGGCGGCCGGGCGGGCAGCGCCCGGCTCCTCCCTGCCTGCCTGCCTGCCTGCCTGCGTCCCCGAGAGCCCCGGGGCGCGCGGGTGGTGCTGGGGGCTCCAGCAGGAGCGACAGCCGCAGCCGGCGACGTTGCCGGGCGGGAGAGACCCCGGCCGGCAGGTAGCGGCTTGCCACAGCGGTTGCTTTCCGGCGCTGGCGGAGCTCTCGAGGGGCCCCTCGTTCCGCGCTCTCCTGGCCGCCGGGGGAGGGCAGGTAGGAGCGCGCGGGCGGCGGGAAGTCGGGCTCCGCTTTCCAGCGGGGTTGGGCGAGGCATTGCTTTTCTCCTGCAGTAAAACGCGTCTTCCTGCCCCATCGCCACCGTCCGCCCTTCTCCACGGCAGAGCTTCGGGGCGACGGAACATAAGTAAGTTAACAGTAACGAGTTACTTTGGGGGAGTCACCTTTTAAAAGCAGCGTTATAGGTAGCAATGATGTTTTGGTAGGTAGAAAGGGGAATGGTTTCCAGGTACGCCAAAAGTTACTCTTGGGGGACATTTTTGGAACCATCTTGGCAGCAATTTTCTACTTTCTGTGCCCTGTTCTTGTCTAATTCAAAGTTTCCCCCCACCAAAAAAAATAAAAAGCAGAAAAGCAGGTGGCAGATGCTCAGCAGGTGATGGGCCCATCCTTGTAAGGAGCAACAGCAACACACAAATCCCATTATCCTAACGATCAATATAACACATTACATTAAAAACCAACCCCATCTTTGGTAATGTTTTGTTTTTTCCCTTTTAAGAATGGACTTTAGAAAGTACACACCTGCAGCCTTTCTGGCTGCAGGGTGGTGGTGATGGTAACTTACCTGTTGAATAGCTGCCTGCTACACAGTTGTGAAATGGACCAAGCCTCAGCCAAGCAAAACAGTGGCAACTGGACCAGATTGTAGAATGTGGAATGCCATGGAAAGATACCCTTTTGTGTAAAGTGTAGCCAAAGTTTATTCAGTTAGATATACAGGGAAGGTTTTTTGTGTTTGTATCTCTTTTTGCCATGTGTAATATAATATAAACAGGACAGAAGCTTTTTCTGTTGTATCCAATAAAAAGTTATTTATAACTTGAAATCTTGTATAAATTTGCATTGAGAAATATGCTTTAGTAAAGTAACTCAGTTTGTTTTGTTTAGTTGTACAGGTCCAGGAGCTATGTAGTTGCTTGGTCTAAGGCTGATTATTTAAGGTGTACCTAGCCGTGGTTGTGTTTGAAGCAGTTTACATAGAATGATTTGCTTTTCCATTCAGCTCGATAAAGAGTTCTTTGTAATTCAAAGGCCTAGATGCATTTTTGCAGAAGCAGTAAATGTGTGTTTTGCTCATGTACTGTCAAGTTGTTCTTCTGATTTGGGACTTGTCTGCACTGGTGCCGTAAAGTATGCTAAACTTGCTTTCCTGGTGAATTTAATGCCTGTCTCACTTGTGGTATCTGCACACGGCACACCTGGAAATCGATTGGTGACTGCAAATTACTGCATTAAAGACAGACTGAGGAGGGTTCAAATAATGTATAGTTCAGCAAGGGGAAATGCAAACTGACCTTACAATAGGCCTTAAAGAACCTGGAGTCTTTAGAATTCCCCTGTGAGGATCAGAGCTGAGAGTTTCATCATATTCTTTTCCTCATCTCCCTCCTCAGTCCCCCAAAGGCATTTACTGTTAGTTTTTTTTTTTAAACATAGGGTGGAGTTCTCACCTATCATGTACCTAACAAGTTTAGCCTGCTGGGCAAACGTAAATTCTTCTTGAAAAATCAAATTAAAATTTCTTCAGCATACTGATTTCCTGGTTAGCATTATACATGAATACGAAAAGAGGAACAGCTGTCAGACTGAGCATTTTTGTCATGTCCTCAAGTCTGACCTTTGATGCAAGCCAGTTATTCTCCAAATGGTTGTGATGTATGAAGTAAATACATTCAGTAAAGACTTCTGTTCACCAAAAGGAGGAGGCAGCTTATTTAAACTCTGCTTGTCCAAGTCATCTCTCATTATCTCTGGAAAGCTGAGTGGCTCCTCCTTTTCCTTCTGCTTTGTGTTGAGTACCGTGGGATAGTCCAGTCCAGAGCTTTCCAAACTTTTCATGTTGGTGACACACTTTTTACACATGCATCATTTCCCGACACAGGAATTCACTTTTATGCATTATAAATAAAGCCTAAACCATAAATCATATATTTTTAAAAATATAAATTAAAGGTTTTCATGAGATAGGTTGTGTCCCCATACATTTTGTTATTACAATTTATGTATGCGTCTGTGTCTCTTATATTTCTTTTAAGGGGTTAGTTTCTAGCAAACTGGAGGTTAAACTAATTGCCACCCTCACCGGGGTCTTTGTTGGCCCAGGGTGGTGGTGGTGACACACCTACACACTGCAGCCGACACACAAACGTGTCAGGGCACACAATTTGGAAAGCTCTGATCTAGTCACTCACATGCTAAGATGTAATAGAAGTACCTGCACCCTGAGAAGGTTATGTTTTGCATTTCTGTATGAATCACTGTTCTGGGCTTGTCTCCTTCAATCATCATCTGTTATGAGATAGGTCATTCTGTTCCACTTCTCTGTCATCTTATAGATGCATCATTATTCAATTGTTACTGGTGCAAAAGCACAACAGAATTGCCTTCTCTCACAGGAGTCTGCCTGTTGCCTCTCTGTCTGAGCAACTGCCCTGGCCTTGCTTCCTGCTAGCTAGCATATCATGTGTCATTCTGTTGCATCTCAGGATTAGGGCAGAATTAGTTGCAGCTCAGAGTTACTCCAGAAGTCTGCTTGGAAAATAATATCGCACAGAAATGTATCAAGTAGATCTCTGTAAGAGTGAGCAGTTGTTACTTTTCACGTGCCCTAAAAGCTAATCTTTTGTAGTTCATCTCCTAGGATTCCTCAGCCAGCATGGTCAAATTGATGGGAGGATTCAGCAACTTGTAACACAACGCTGTTTGAAAGCAAACTTTTGGGTACTGCATATATCGTATTCTTCTATGCTTAATTTATGAGGCTGTGGATCAGACATCAGAGTTTAAGGCAGACTGGTGTAAATACTGCTTGGAATGTGTTTGCTTGGTTCCAGAGATGAAAGTGCAAAACCTGCAAGGGCTGCATTGTGTTGTATGAAGAGCAAGTTGCATGAATAAATTGTGAGGTCTTTTGCTTTTAAAATATGTTTAAATGTGCACTCATTGAGCCTTTATGAGATACATGCATGTATAATATTGAGAAGGGAAATGCTCCAATTTTATTTACTTTCTAATAAAAATATCTCCTTATCCTCTATCCTAAAATCACTTTAAGGAAACATAACAGTAAAACATGATAAAACACAGTAAATGCAGTTCTAATAGCAGGCAAAAGTAACTAGCAAAAGTCCTATAGAGTTGAAAGCCCAAGAGAATATATAGACCAAGGATGTTCTGTTTATAACTCATGTACTCCAACTGTATGTTCTGTATTTGGGGACCTGTACCCATTAACAAAGCTCAGAAAAAAGAAGTATCCCTCAATGAGACAAAGCAAGTAACAGGACAGAGATGTATACTTTTAAAAAATGAGTCAGCCTACATGATAATGGTTGCATAATACCTATAGATTTACAGGTCCGTTAATTAAATGCTATGCAAATTCTCTTGGCAGATGTTCACTTGAGTCTTGCTAGTTCAAGGGAAGGATTATGTTACAGCATGTTAAACTGTAAATGAGAATTATTGCCACTGTACCTGGCATCAGCAGTAGCAGTGGCAGGGAAAACCAATAAGTTCAATTCCCACAATTAAAGGTTTTAGAGGAATAAATTGTCCAAGTCAGGGAGTTTGCAGAGGACAAAAAAGAGACCTGAAATGCCTTTTCTGTGCATTGTTGGCTCACTCTCAAGGTTAAAGTGTGTTACTGTCTTGTTTCTTTGATAAAGCTAGACTCTTGGATACTAATTTATAGGTAATAGTAGGATCCTTGACATTCAAAAATACTCTCCCACAGGTGTCTGTAAGAAAAAAAGGAACACAGAGAGAAACTTCTGTGTTTGTTGTTGTCATAAGACAGACTGAAGCAGCAGGATCTGAAAGGGAAGGAGTAGCCATGTGTGTCCTGAGAGACTTGGCAAACAGAATCTGAGAAACACTTGTTAATTTAGAAGGGAAGGAAGAGAGCTAGAATGGAAACACAAAACTGGGTATAACTGGAGAAACTGAAAAAGTGGAAAAAGTGATAATACTAGATTTTCAGAGAAAATGAGTATTGCTAATACGTTAAAAAATTGCCACGCGTTTGTGTAGCCCAGACTCCTTCTTGTAGAAACAAGCGGTCAGGAAAGCATAATACTAACTGAAACTGTGGCGCGTGCAGGAGAGAGGATGTTTGGCTCTGCATCCTGTTTTACTCAGAACAGTCTTCTACTTGAAGGGTGGTGTGATCCAATTCAGGTTTACATATGAAGGACCACAGGGAAAGCCGGAACTTATCCAGAAGTGATGGTTAAGTAAAGTAATGGTAGAATTCCAGTTTTTAGTTTCAATTGGAGTAGATCCATTCCTTCAATGAAATTTATGTAAGGCTTGATTTACATCAACTCCAAGTGGAACTAAAACTTGCATCAAGGGCAAAAGGTTACTTGTAACAAGTTTTGCATTTGTTACAAGAGGGAAGGGCAAAATTACATATCAAAAGCAATACCAAAAGTGAGTTACTATACTGCTGTAATGAATAACATTTTGTAGTTAAATTTAAAATAGAGTGTTAAATGGAATTTTTAGATGTTTGTAGCAAGATTTTGATTGGATTATTTTCAGGCTGTATGCTGTTTTCTTGTCGTTCTTAATCCTACTTGCAATCTCAGGATCTAGACACTAAAATGGGCTTTTGTGAATAGTCATCAATATCCCCCTCTTGAAGAGATTGCAGCTGGTGGATTTGAACAGTGAATCACCAGCTAAACGCCGTGTTTGCATCCTTCTTGAGATGGAGCCCCCACGAGGGTGACTTTATTCCACCATGACAGTCACTGGAAGTCACTGACTAGGATTCTAGGAGACCAGGATTCAAAACCCAGCCTTGGAAAGCCTTTGGGTGGCCTTGGACAAGTCACACTCTCTCAGCCTCAGAGAAGGACAATAGGAAACCTCCTCTGAATAAAGCTTGTGCAGGCGGCATGGCATATGTGTTTGAGGCAAGACTCTGGGAGACCAGGCTCAGATTCCTGCCCAGTCATGGAAGCCCACTAGGTGATCTCTGGCAAGTCACACTCTCTCGGCTTCAGAGGAAGACAATGGCAAACTCCCTCTGGACAAATCATGCCAAGAAAACCCTGTGATAGGGTTATCTCAGTGTTGCCAAAAGTCAACAATAACAATTATTTCGAATATAAATTTGTATCTGAATATCTCTGTCCCTCCTTTTGCTGATATACTTTCTCTTTTGAATATTTGACCTCTCCAACTGTATACTTACTATCCCACCACCCCTGCAAATTGGCTTGACCAAATAGCAGTTCTGGCGGGTGACTTGCTCTGGGAAAATGTCATGCGAGGGTTGAAGATGGAGAAGGAGAGGTATCCACCTCATTTTCTGTTGTCATAGTCCCATTTCAGGTATTTCCTGTAGCTATCTTAAGCTTTCCTTTTTATAACTGTATACAGTCATCCTTCCACATTCACTAGTGTTAGGGGCACAGGACCCCTGTGAAAGTGAAAAAACTGTGAATAACTCTAGGCCCTCTCAAACCATATTTAACACACAAAGAAATATGATCACCATATTCAACCCACTGTGGATTCTTTTGAGGCATCAAGGTCCTTTTGCAAGGCAGAAGTTGGGGGCTGGTGGGGCTTACAGCCCCCTCCACTGCTGCCCCACACCATTTGAAATAGGGACCTACAAGTCTCATTTGCAGTTTCTCAGTTTCACAAGGGGTGCAGTCCCTATTGAAAATGGCATAGGGAGGCAGCAGAAGTGACAGCAAGTAATCTGTGAATAATCAAATCTGCAAAAGTGAAACCTGCAAACATAGAGGGTTGACTATAGTACAGTGATTCTTAATGTGGAGTCCATGGACTCATGGGGGGCTGTGATGTCCTCACAGGGGGTCCACAAAGGCTTGAAGAAATGTTATGTGCTTTTAAAGTTAAAATAAAAAGGAAAACAGACAGAGACAGGTAGTCATACATTGATCTCAAAGAGCAGGAGTCTTTTGCTGGCAGCAGACATCATTTGTACAATGTTCCTTTACAATATCTTAAACCATTCAAAAGTTAGGAAACTGTTAACAAAAAACGTACTCAACACTTAGTACTTCTGCACATGGTGAAAACATGCAAGTTAATGACTTTGAGTGGCTGAGAGAAACTGCATGACATTTCTTGCTGCCCACGTATATGGTCAGGAGCCTCCTTGAGTTAAGTCCTGGTGGTCTGTGGCAACAAAAAATATTTCAAAGGTGTCCATGGTAAAGAAAAGTTTGAGAACCACTGGTGTAGGATACAAAGCATTCAAAAACATGCAGATATGATTCTATAGTTATCTGTAAATAAACTAAAGCTTATGACATGCATCAGTATAACTAAACGAGGAGGAATTAAAATGGCCACACACATTTGAAACATGACTCACTGTTTTTGTTGTTGCTGATTGCTGTCAAGTCAACTTTGAATTGTGGTAACCTGTGAATGAGAGCCCCGTAAGGCACCATCAACGCCTCTGCTCAGGTTTTGCAGGCTTAGTGCCTTGGCTTCCTTCATTGAGTCTATCCACTCACTCCCACAGGAAATAAATTTCAAGAACTGTACACCACAGAAGTATATGCACTGATATCAAAGAAGAATGGTCATTTCTAAAAGGCTCATATGGAAAGTGTATAGTGTAGTTACATTCCCAGATGGCTTTTAAAGAAGGTTATTGGCAAATTCATAGTTGTTGTTGGCAATTCCTCAACTGGAATACATATTCTAGTGATAAGTATTTAAGCATTAGGCTGGCCTTCAGATGGCAAGCATGCAGCTGGTCGCTGGAGTCACTCCTGAAGCCTTACCAACATGATAGAACCAGCAGAGTTTGGTCTTCACTGACACAGCCTTCAAGTGCTCAGAATCACCCCACTTCACCATGCTGAGATAGAGAAGGATTTGATGGAGATAAGCTTGGGCTCTGTTGTGATTACGCATACAAAGTTTGTTGGAATAGTTGTTTCCTGCGTCATTGGAGGAATTACCTGTACTGATGAAATCACAGGTTTTCAAGCTTCTGAAGTTCTGGGCAAATTCATGGAAGAGATCTATGAATGGCTATTAATCTAGATATCTAAATAGAACCTTGGCTTAGTATGACTGTTTCCTTTATGGTGTTGGATCCAGCATTCCCTCTCCCCTGCTAGCAGGAAAATTTGTTGAGGGCTGTTCAGAATGTATCCACTGTTGTGAGGAGGGTGGGAAGCAGTTTTTTTTCCGTTTCTCCCTTCCTTTGCACTCCATCAGTGTTGCTGCTTTCACTGATCCAGGAGAACCATACCATGCTTTAGGGTGGGAACAGTGTCCTTGGAGCAATGAATGCTGTTGGCTTTGCACTGCACAGAGAAAACCCAAAAAGTTCATTCTTGCTCTTGTCAGACCACAAACCTTCCCCCAAATTTGCTCTGGTTCCTACATGTCTTTTTGCAAACGTACCAAATGGGCTTTGATATTTCTTTCAGCAATGGATTTCTTCTTCATAAAGCCCAGCTTTGTGGGACATCCATGTGATAATTATCTGTGGACAATTTCTGTAATCTCAGTTGCAGATCTCTTCAGCTGCTGTATTAAATACCTTTAAAAAGAAAGTTATAACCACTGGACTATTGCTTGGGATTTTTTCTATTCTCCTAAGAGTGTTCCATTGGATTTTATTGAGAGTTAATGTGATCATGGGAGAATGCTTGCAATTATTTTCATTTTACATATTGCTGAAATGACTGACAAGTTATGATTACAGGAGCTTTATTGTTAATTGCAGCCTGTGAGCTTATGAAATGCCACTCCCTTGGTTATGAATTTATGCCAATTTGCTGCTGGTGGTGAAGAGACACTATTCTAGGGATAGGAATCATGTGGCCCTCCAAGTGTTGTTGAACTGCAACTACCATCAGCCCTAGCTAGCAGGTAAGCAATGTTGGGAATTGCAATCCAGTATAATCTAGAAATCTGTATGATTCCCACTCCTGCTGTAATCTGTAGCTCAGCAAATTGGCAGAAGCAATTTCTAATTCTGAGAAGCAAGTTTATATTTATAATATTGATGTTTCTGTCAACATTTGGGTAAGGGAAGGTTCTTAGTGCAGAAGACATGGAGGCAGAAACAGATGTGGAGGTGGAATTCAATATGAGGTGGCTATTCCCAGCTGCATCCATTTTTCCTTGTAATGTTTGGAGACAGCCTCTGAAGATAAGACATAATTTTGGTTTGAAACAGTAGACTTTATCCATATGTTGTACCCCCCTCTGATGAGATAAGATTTATGAGATTTCTATTTAAATTACAGCGATTATTACCACGTTTGCATCTATTATCTGTCTTATCTATTGGCTAAAATACACATTTGTATATAGATACATTTTGTCCTTTTCCTTGGTAATGCCTTTTCCCTGGCTATGGTTCAGTGGTTATCCTAAATTTCTTTGATCACTTCTGGTGTTTTCTGTGTGCTTTTAGGTGTAAGGATTAAATTTTTACTTAAAAAAAGAGAAAAATATAGTTCACAGGAGGCTGAATCTTCCTCCTAATACCACATTCCATATCTGCTTACGGAAGACTACATTTGTATGGTCTTTTGGAACTTTGATGTACTTTTCCTAAAACTTAAGAAGACCAAATGGAGCATTTAATCTAAAACTGAACATTTGGGAATACTATTGCTTCTGAGTCACTGTCTTAGCCCTCTGTTTTTCTTCAGCATAAGCAGTTAATAACACTGGGAAGCATTCAGTAATTACTAACTGTTGAGAAGGATGTTGATTTGAGACTGGAAGAGAGTATGCATTACTTATGTATTTTACCCCATGTGTGATTCATCCTTAGCTGTAACCTGCAGCATTTTTTGGTCAACTTACTGATTTCACATAGTGTGGTTGTATTTTAAAATAAATAATTGACAAGGCTGCTACACCAGCTATATGTGCTAAAGGTAGAAATCTCTTGCCTTAAAAACAGATTGTCTAAATACCGTATTTTCCGGCGTATAAGACGACTGGGCGTATAAGACGACCCCCAACTTTTCCAGTTAAAATATAGAGTTTGGGATATACTCGCCGTATAAGACTACCCCTCTTCCAACGCCCTCCTCGGCTCTTGCCCGCTTTCCCCTCGTTGGCCTCCTCCGCTGGGGCTGGGAAGGAAACAAAATGTTTGCCCGAGCCACCGCAGCTGCTTCCACCAAGGGAAGCAGAGGAGAAGAGGGCAGCACCCCGCGCCCGGCTCTTTGGGGCTGGGGGGGCCTGGGGGGTGGGTGCCCAGAGGGGAGGAGAGCGGGGGAGGCCAGCGCTGGCCCTTGCCCTTCACCTGACCCACCGGCCTGGAGGGAAGCCCTCCTTCCCCCTCTCTGCCAACTTGGCCGGACTCTTCCCCACCTCCGTCCTCGCCCAAAACGCCGCCGCTCCCCCCGCCTCAGCGCTCCCTGGCCTGCGAGCTGTAGGCGGGGGTGGGGGTGGAAGCGGGGAGGCAGCGCGACCGGCGCTCGCGCGAGGAGCCTCGCCTCACCCAAAACGCCGCCGCTCCCCCGCCTCAGCGCTCCCTGGCCTGGGAGCTGTAGGCGGGGGTGGGGGTGGAAGCGGGGAGGCAGCGCGACCGGCGCTCGCGCGAGGAGCCTCGCCTCACCCAAAACGCCGCCGCTCCCCCCCGCCTCAGCGCTCCCTGGCCTGGGAGCTGTAGGCGGGGGTGGGGGTGGAAGCGGGGAGGCAGCGCGACCGGCGCTCGCGCGAGGAGCCTCACCTCACCCAAAACGCCACCGCTCCCCCCCCGCCTCAGCGCTCCCTGGCCTGGGAGCTGTAGGCGGGGGTGGGGGTGGAAGCGGGGAGGCAGCGCGACCGGCGCTCGCGCGAGGAGCCTCGCCTCGCCCAAAACGCCGCCGCTCCCCCGCCTCAACGCTCCCTGGCCTGGGAGCTGTAGGCGGGGGTGGGGGTGGAAGCGGGGAGGCAGCGCGACCGGCGCTCATGCGAGGAGCCTCGCCTCGCCCAAAACGCCGCCGCTCCCCCCGCCTCAGCGCTCCCTGGCCTGGGAGCTGTAGGCGGGGGTGGGGGTGGAAGCGGGGAGGCAGCGCGACCGGCGCTCGCGCGAGGGGGAAGAGCGGCGAGCGCAGGAGCCTCCCCCCGCATCTTCAGGTAAGTGCACAGCACCACCCTGGGTGGTTTCATACGGTGGCCGCATATGGTGGGGATGCGGCCGCGGCCATTTTTGAGCTGCCCCCACCGTATGCGGCGACCGCAAAGATGACACCCGGCGTATAAGACGACCCCCAACTTTTGAGAAGTTTTTCTTGGGTTAAAAAGTCGTCTTATACGCCGGAAAATACGGTATGTTGATAACACTGATATAATAAATGTAATTGGTTCCAAATAACAGGGTACCATGTTGCTCTTTTAAAATGTAACCATGATTACATCCAAGATAGAATAATTTCAAATCAAGGTTAAAAGGGGGGTAATGAAAAGGAATGACGTTGAAGCAGTATGGAAAATATTTGTGGAAAAGGCTTTAATAAAAGAGGGAAGTGTCACACCTCCACAAAAAGAATTACAATTTTGGAAAGCAGAGTAAGCTGAAATATAATTGGCTCTGGGAATGAGTTCATATTTAGGGTTAGGGTTTATGGTTAATAACAGGATCATATATAGTATTAGCAATAGGTTAAATATAGTTGAAAAGAATAGATTTAAGAATGAAATTACTATAACAATAATGAGTACAAGGAGAATGAGATTTAGATACATGAAATAAAAATATATGATCAATATGATATATAATATGTTGAATAAGTATATGATGATAAAGGATCTAGAGAGAAATGTAAGCTATTTATGTTGTAATTTTTCTCTTTTTCACATTTATGTTATTCACGTGATGTTTCTGTTGTACAGTAGAGTCTCGATTATCTGACATAAACAGGTGGGCTGATAGTCAGATAGCTGAAAATGTCAGATAATCTGGAGGTCCGTAGCGGCCGCCGTGTTTGGGGGCATGTCTGGGGCATGTCTGGGCATGTCTGGGGCGTGGAAATGCCTACAGCCACGCCCCCAAGCAGCCGTGACGTCAGATAATCCGGAATGTTGGATGACCGAAGGACGGATAATCGAGACTCTACTGTATTCTGTTATGTATTGTTCCTTTTTCTTTATAATAATAATAAAAAATAAAAATAAACAAGATGGAATCATTTGTTCCCAGTTTAAATCTCTTTGCTGTCCTTTTCCTGTTTTAGATGTCATTCCTTGATTTAAGGTTTATATTTACTCTCAGGGCCCGAGCATAATTTTGGGACGTGCAGTAGAAACTGGAGATATTGTCCTCTAGACAGATAGCATAATCCTTCATCCCATACATACAGCCTCATGAAATAGGAACAAGTTTTAATTCTGAAATTATTATTAAATATTTTAAATTTCTGAAAAAATGCCTGCCTCTGCTACTTTTAATAATAAGACCCCGCCTGAGCATCTTGCATGTTAGCTAATGATTTTGTAACTTTTTGGTAATCAATAGAAGGATTATATTCTCAATGCCTTATTTTTAAAAAAATTCTACAGGACCAATAGTATTAGGCTTCTTCTAACGCTGGTCTCTTCTAAGTATACCAGTCAAACAGTAGATCCCAGAATTGCTTTAGACAGTTAAAGTGGTATGAAACAGGTACCTCTGTAGTGCAGATAAACCTTAAAACATATTTATACCACAAAAGAAGTGATGTTCTTTCTTGTTAGGTAATGTTAAATTAGCTATTGCAAAAAAAAAAAAGTTAATTACAAATGACTGTAAACATTAGGACAAGTTACTTTAAAGCTTCTGTAAACTAAAGAATTAGCTTGTCCTTGCTCATACATTCTTGCAAGTTTACACTTAGTAGACAAGATGCCTAGATGGCTGAACTGTTTTTGCCTCATTGTGGAACACCTGCAGTTTTTGATGAATGCTAGATTGCTGAAAGTTCTTTCAGTTTCTCCCTCAGTTGCTGCCAGTGTGATGTCGGGCTATGTACAGTGCAGTGTAGTTTCGTTATTCCTTGTAAATCTCCTTAATTATATAGGTGGGGTGGAATCACAGAATCATAGTGTTGAAAGGACCCAAGGGCTCTTGCATGCAGGGACACACAACTGCAGCACTCCTGAGAGACAGAATAATTAATATTTTCTGGAAGCTTCACTTGAAGATTTTTTCAGGTACAACATATCACAAGGAAAATTCTTGGAAAGATTTGTGGGATACTTGAGAAGTTTATTCCAATTCCCCAAGCTCTGGTGTCATAAAATGCAGGACTGGATAGAATGTAAAACATACATTACTGGTTGCTTTAAAGCTGTGCTCTGAAGCAGAGATGATTTTGTTCAAAGTTGTATTGAGAGTTCGAGTGAATTAGACATTTATACAGGTGCCTGCAAATTCTGCCAGAAGTAGCAGGAACACTTGGTCCCACTGCTATTCTGTGCTGTTTTGCATTGCCTTTTCTACCAGGCGCTCTTCCTTTTGTCCTGTACCCAAGGAATTCTGGGAACTGTAGTTCGTAATCTGGTAGACCATGTCAAATAGAACAGGATAAATCACTATTTCTCAGTCTCGTAATTCTTGTTTAACTCCACAGGCACTGTCTCTCTGTTCCAGAGAAAGGGCTGAGGCCAGCTTTCAAGGCTCAGCAGTTCAAAATGTTGCTTGAGATTGTTCTAATCTTGCTTCTAAATGGCTCCAACAAATCTTCCATGATCTGGACAAACAAATACATGGATATAAGGAAAGTAGCTATAGATATTCCAAGGCATGCTGTAGAAGTTATCTTTATTTCCCCACCCATAGCTTTGTAAACTGTTGAGTAGGATCTTGTGGATTTTTCGGTAAAGTATTACCCCATATGTAAGCCCTGGTTGTTGCTCACCAAAAATGAAGAATGGATCACCCCAAAGAGAAAAGGCATCACTCAAAACACAGGTATCTGCAAAAGATTTGTACATGCTGATATGTATGACTATGTGCACATTTGAAAATAATTGCTACAGCTTAAATAATTTTAAAAATAAGTAGCTTGTTGGCTCTTCGCTTGTGACAAAATGTACTTTGGGGAGAAGCCAACACTGCACTCACGAAAGTCCATTCACACAACAGGATTTTCTCACTTTCTTCTGCACCCAGCCCCCTGAATCTACTCCTGTGTTTTTTTCCTGCAGGAACAAAAAAGCTGAAAGTGTGCAGGGAAAGGAGAGAATTGTCCCTCCATTTCCATTGATGGAAATAATTCCAATAATGGAAAGATTTTATTAGATGTCACCCTTTATGTATTTCTGCTGCAGCTGGTCTGTTTGACTTATTTAGCACAAGGAACAATATTTTTAATGTAAAGTCAAAGGCCTTTGCAGTTGGAATCCATGGGTTGTTGTGGGTTTTTTGTGTTCTAGGGTGTGTTCTAGTAGTATTTACTCCTGATGTTTTGCTTGCATCTGTGGCTGGCATCTTCAGAGGATCTGGAGACATGGAGGTACTCCATTCAGTGTACTTCTTTCCACCTCCATGTCTCCAGATCCTCTGAAGATGCCAGCCATGGATGCAGGTGAAACGTCAGGAGCAAATGCTACTAGAACATTTTTAATGTTTTGGAATAGTCTATATGTACTTCTCTTTTGAAGTTAGTTTGCTTCCACTGTGGCAGAGTGCTAAATAACTGTGTTTTCCCTTTGTGTTTAGAAAGCAGCTGGCAGGTAGTAGGTCTTAACACAAGGTTGCAAACAATAGCAGCTCAAATGTTTCGGAGGATGTGAGGGAAGGATAAATAAAGTTAATCTGTGTGTCCAACCATCACTTTGTCAAGCTTTATTACGTGTTGTGTACTTTGCTTAATCAGTTTTCTCTCTAAGGCGTACAAACTAAAAATGGTTTGTTAACAAAACACCCTATTCAAACTGTTTTAGTTCAGTATGTTGACACAATCCTCTTTGTTTTGCACTTTCAAGCAGGCAGAGATATCTTTCTTGAAGCTTTGCCGGTGGGGAACTTTCTCACGTGCTGCAGCAAATGCACGCCGAGAAGGCTTAACATAATCAAGAAGTGAGATTGGAAACTTACTCTGAACAACTACGGTACTTTGTTACTGTTGTGGTTCCAGGCCCACCCCAATAGACAGTTACAGTTGCTCTTAAAAATATATATCCATCCTTTTGTTCAAAAGTAATCATGTAGTTACTTTTACTTACTGTACAAATGAGAGTGCTGTAAAGCTGATGGCCTGCAATACCAAATGTATCCAATCAATGAGGTTGTGCGCTTCTGTAACAGTAAAAGTAGTAGAGGCTGTAACAACACTATGGTCTTACGTTAGTTTCACGGCAATTTAAGTTTCATGGGTCATCCTAAGGAGTCTTGGAATTTGTAGTTTGGTGAGGTACTTAGAATGCTGTTCTGGGAACCTCTAGTGCCCCCCCCGAACTACAGTTCTGGCATCCTGAGTGCCTGTCTGCACTATAGGATTAAACTCATCTGATCCTCAGTCTGTCATTTCATAGGCTATCTTGATCTCTTGTAAGTACAACAAAGAAACTGCAGATCCCATGATTCCTTTGGACAATTAAACTGGTATGAAATAGATATGTTGTAAAGATGCACCTTGAAACATAATTATACCGCGAAAGGAATGATATTTCTTTTGTTATGTAACATTAAATTAGCTATTAGCAAAAGAAAAGAAATTACTGTATAAGTAACTCACCGTTTACAAGCAGTTACTTCAAAGATCAGCTAAAGAATAGCGTTGACTTTATAAAAAGTCCACACCTTTTCTTTATCTCTGATATAACCCATCCTAGATAATTTTAATTACTTTACGTGCTTGTAACCAGCCCAAAGCCCAATTCTGCTATTTCTTGTGTCAATAACAAGGTCTTATACAAGAGCAGGAAGCCAAAGAGGATCAATTATGTGTCCTGTTGCACGTCTCTTTCAGGAAATACTGTTATTAATTTGTGACTCTACCAGGGCTTGCTTAAAGGAAATAGCAAGTGTGTTTTAAAACAATGGTTGCTGGCCTTTTGTGTGGAAGACATACAACATGTTCCCCAGAGTATTTCATGAAGCTTAAGGCGGCTTGAGATGCAGCCAGAGTAATATAAGAAAGGCTATTACATATCTGTCTCGCTGCCAGGATGTATGCAGAAAGGGGGTGGTGGTAGTTTGGACAAACTAGCATTGTGGCTACCAAGGAGACAAGCATCTCATCATGTCACTAGTATCTATCTTAAGACAGGGATCTGAATGGCTTAAAACTGTAAGCTTAACCATCATGCACAGAATTTAAAAATGGAAAAAAAAAGCTTGCTTTTAGTGAGTTATGAGGTATTTTCGGATCCCAGTGAGAATTCTAGTGTATCAGGGTGTGGGATATGATGTTGTCTTATTATAGTTCATGACCAATGATAGCTAACAAGTTACAATCATATTAAGAATTAAGTTGGAGATCTGCCAATGGAAGAGAACAAATTATTATTATTTTTTTATTATATTTATTTCAACACCATTTTCCATAAACAAATAAAATAACATCTCTTCATCTTCAATAATGCACTAATATACAAATGTAGTAATATATAAATACCATAATATAAATAATACAGTAATATAAATTCCATCTCATTTAATCATTCTCCATATGTTTTAATGTATCATCTAAGTATTTAATACCTCATTATTCCCCATGTATCACTTCCTTATTTCCCCTAGAGTTAATTCTTTCTGGTTGCTCTCATGTTTCTCTTTCACTACCAACTCTTCTCAACCTTGCCTGCCGTCTCTATACTTTCATCTCTCCCATAACATTACTCATTTCTTAGCTGTCCGAACCTTAGATTATTCTTTCTTATTTTCTTTACTATGTTGGGAGAAGAAATTCTTCCACTTGTCTCCATTCATCTTCATTGGCTCCTTGGTTTCTTTCTTGTATCATCATTGTTAGTCTGTCCATTTCTCTATACTCCATCACCTTAACTTTCCGTTCTTCTATTTGAGGAGTTTGGTTGTTTTTCCACATTCTGGCGAATACCATTCTGGCTGCCGTAATCATGTAAAGAATTACTCTCCAAAATTTCCTTCTTTTTTCTTTACCTACTTTCTGTATTATATTCAAAAGAAATATCTCTGGTATCAGTGGGATGTTTATCTGTAATGCTTCTGAGATTGTCTCTTGTATTCTTTTCCAATATGTTTTCGCTTTATCGCAGGTCCACCAAACGTGATAGTAAGTTCCATTTTCTTGGCTGCATTTCCAGCATTTGTTCTCTCTTGTTTTGTATGTTTTATTTATTTTTACTGGGTCAAGGTGCCATCTGTATAACATCTTTAAGTAATTTTCCTTTAGACTCTGGGCTGCAGTGAATTTTTGTGTTTCTAACCAACTTCTCTCCCAATGCTCCAGTTGAATTTCATGCCCTATATTCTGCGCCCTTGTGATCATCGAGGGTCTTATCTGTTCCATTTCTAGTTCTCTCTCCATCAGTAATTTGTATAGTTTAGAAGTCAATTGTTTTTGTGATTCGAATATTATTTTTTCAAACGGTTTTCCATTTTTCCCTAATTCAAAGCCTTCCAGTTTTCTGTCCATATTGTATCTTTCTTTAAATTGTCTGTATAGGAACCATTGACACTTAAAACCTTCACTTTCCAATTCTTCTCTAGTTTTCATTCTTGTTTCCTGATTCTTCTCCTCTATTATCATATTTTTATATCTTATCATTTTTTCTTAACAAATTATTATTTTAAATGAAAGTGATTGTGTTAAATTGGAAAATTAACATTAACATTTCTTCAGTGTTATTTATTAAATGCCAAAGAGCCAACAAATTTTAAATTGTCTAGTTGATCCTCTGCCCAGTTCTTGTTTGCTGATATTTTTGGGAAACTGCTTGCTTTTTGTTAGCTCCTTCCAGGGTTAGCAAATTGCAAGATGCAAACCACTTACACAAGAATAGTTTCATTGGGATGAATTGGATTAAGGTGTTTTCGATGTTAGCACTCTCACTGACTGATCTCTCCCACACTGTTTAACCATACTGGTTCCTCTAGATTGCCCAGTATTCTCAGTAAGTGTCAGGGCTTTCTGTTTCAGGATTTCATAGCTTGCAATGTATGTTTCCATACCCACATCCAATCATACCCAAAACATACCAAGTTTTTGGCCCTGGGTTGTTGCAGGTTTAGTAGAGTTTGGTTCTAGCCCTGATTTGCATGTTTCTTCAGCACATTTGATCATTTCTGTCATTTGAGGTGTGGTTAAGCTTTCATCTGGGTATGTTCCCCCCGTCTCCTGCCATGCCTTCCATGAACTCAACTTCTACCCTCTCCATCCTCCTTTCCCAAGTATTCATGTTCCTCGTCTCACACTAACTTGTTATGGGAAGAATGCTTTTAGGATTTAGGGTGCAGAGAGACCCAAAATTAGACAAACCATGACATTTTAAGGCTATTTTATGGTGACTTGGACTATTTTACCAAGATTTTCCATCGTTTTGCCATTTTTTTTATTTTTATGGGGGTCCTCTGGGAGCTTAAGAGATTGACAGAATGAGGCAGTGGGAGCCACATGCAGTGCACAGAGTATTTTCACCTACTACTCTGGTGTAGAGGTGCCTCATCTGCTTCAGGAAACTGAATTTTAAAGCTCTTAATTCTGGGACTTTTGCTGAGATCCATGTGGGAATGAAAAGTTAAAGAAAAGAGGTGGGAAGGGAAGGAGTTCATCTTATAGAAGAGGGAGAAAGGACAGGGGAGAGAAAGGTTTTGGTGTGGTGATTGAGGAAAAAAAAAGTAATGAGGCTGTTTCCTTCTCTCCAAAGCTCAAAACAAGGAGGAGTGAAACCATGGATGGGAGTTCTCACCTTCATTCTGGTAAGGTTTTGGTGTGATAAGGTAATATAAATTTTAACATTAGTTTTAAAATTATCTTAATGACTGAAAATGTCTTCCTTTTAATGTAAATGTAACTGAATTAGTTTTTAAAAGCATAATAGACATTAATTTTACTGAGTTTATTGTTTCCCAATGACTTTCCCAAGTCAGTTTATGATCTCATGATAAATTCCAGGGCCTGCCGCACCCACAAAAAGGGGCAGATCTATAGACAATCAGAGAACGTCACTTCTCCTTCACTGAAAAACATCATAGGGCATGTTTATCCCAGCACATTAATCTCACTGTGGCAAAAAAGAACCCCAGTGGCAAAATACCATAGCTTTATTGGGACTTGTTGACACAACTTCGTTTGTTTGTTAAAATCTGTACTGTACTGTTTGTTTGTTAAAAACTGGCAAGAGGTTGAAATTTGGGGAACTGTTTATGCCTCTTGAGTTTCCCATGTTGCAGAATGTCTGTGTTGTAGGTCTAGTTATGTGTGGATTCTGTAGCTGTACATGACACTGGGGGCCTAAAATACTGAGATGTATTATTTGGAGAGGTGCCATTTAATCAGTGTTCTATTGCATGCCTTGTGCATACGTCCAATATCTGACATCTCCAGTTAGGGAAAAAAATAGATAACAGGTGATAGATAAGACACCTGCCTGCTACCATGGGGCATTCTGCCACTCAGAGGAGACATTGCTTGACAAATAGTCTGGTCTGATGTAAGGAAGCTTTCTTTGAATTTGAGAGTTTGCATTAAAATAAGTTGTAATAAGTTGTAAAGTTTTGATTTGCATTAAAATAAGTTGCATGTTTCAGTCAAATTGCTTGCAGAATTATGGTGACCCCATGAATTTCATAGGGGTTTCTTAGACAAGGAATACTCAAGGTAGGTTTACCATTACCTACGTCTGAGTAGGGCCTATATTATCTGCTATTTCTGAGGGAGGTGGGGAGGTCTCCCCTCCAAGTCCTGACCAGGCCTGACTCTTCTTAGGTTCCAAGATCAGATGGGAGCTGGTGCTTTTAGGCTTAAAACTGGCATTTATGTACTTGTAAAGAAACAATTCATGGTCTTTTTGCTGTTGATGTGGGTCATACAGTGATAACTCTCTCCTTGTCTTCATGCAATCAGATACAGTTGCAAATGGTAGTTCCCTTATACCAACTTGGAGTTTCAAGACAGAGCATGTAGATAAGCTGGGGGAAACCTGGATGATTGTTTTGAGAGAATAGCAGATTGCTAGCTGGATTGGCTGCTTCAGCGAGAAAACTCCTCCAGTCTTTCTCTGGAACTGTTCCCTGAACATATAAAAAAACAAAATAGATATAGGTATTTGGTGGCCTTGAACAAAGAAAGATGCTGTGATAAAATACAAGTCTGAAGGAAGCTCTGTGTAAACATTAGGTACCTAAGTGTTTACAGTGTTCTCTCTTAGATTTAATACTTATAAGCTAGTTATGCAGTGTCTAGATTGCAGATGATTATTAGAGGCAACTAGCTTTGGAAATTTGATGGCCACGGTCCAACTGTGCTGCACAGAAAATAACAGTTAAGTCCAGGCTGATTGGAGAATAATTAAGGACAAAGAAGATTAGAGACCATTTAATCAATTTCTCTTGTCCTTTTACCTCTGACTTTGCTTTGCTGATGCTGTGCTACATTCAAGGTGGTGTGCACTCTATTTTTTAAATAAGCAGACATTATTTACCAAGGTGATCCATACTTTGCATCGAGAAGAGCTGAGTTCTACACAGCTGTGTAAATCAGCCAAATTAGCATTTTTATAATTCTGCAAGAGTACCAGGGAGCGATCAGCCTAAATACTTTAAAAGGCGCTAGATCCCAACTGATCTTCCAAGCTAAGCAGGCTCAGTCCTGGTTACTACTTGGATGGGAGATTGTCAGTGGATTTCATGTGCTGTTAGATTATATTTTGGAGGAAAGAATCAGCAAAACCACTTCTGAGTATTCCTTGCTGAAGAAAACCCTATTAAATTCATGGGGTCGCCATAAGTCGACAGGCTACTTGAAAGCACACGCACACACAGCTGGGAGCCCTGCAGAATTTTGGATCTCTAGTCCAATCCCACTGGAAGTCTTATTTGCCTTCTTGAAGTTTTTACCTGCCATCACCCACACTCCTTGAAACGTATCCATTTCAGACAAACCAACTAGAAACCTACTATTCTCTCTCTTTCAAAATTAAGTTCAGGAAGGTGAATTCTATAGCCAGTAACTCATTTTGTGATTTCCTTACAGACTGAGGCACTCACACAGTCCTTGCTGTGTTTGATTTTTTAAAATTTCTCCTTCAATATATTTTTCTGAAGTGGTTCCTGTGCTACCTAAAGCAAACATTGGTTTCCAAATGCCTGTGCTGATCTGATAACATCTCTAGTCTGTATCCAAGGGAGACCAGCTTTCAGGACCTGCTTTGGCTTTGTGGGAGAACCTGAAGTACCTTAGCAAAGAGTTTTTGGTCACTCTAAACATTGGGGGGAGGGGGTGGAAGTGCCCATGGTGAAGGCCACAGCTGCAAGAACTTAGGGACTGTCCCTGACTTCCTTACATTGAACTCTTTGCACATAAAAAGACAGCATGCCAGTCTCCAAACTGGTTTGATCCTGTGCTAAATTGGAACCAAGCTGGAAGATTGGCTCCTTCCGAATGAGTTCCCTAAGAATTTGGGTCTACAGCAAATTCTCATCTAAGGATGGGCATGGGTGTATGAACTAAGAAGGTGCACTACAGTAATTTATGCTGTTATGGGGAAACTAGGTAGCCAAACCAGCTGTGCCAGGTCTGATTGAATCATTGCCACATTAAGCCATTTTCATGAGAAAAAAAAATACAAACTGTAGCAGGAGGACCATAACTGGGTTCCATATGTCTTTTTAAAAATGAAGAATTAAAAGACACAGTCCAGTACATGTTCCCTGCATAGGGCTTATTTAAATGTAAGAGAAATTTGCATGCATGTGTCATTTTGTCTGTTACAGAGCAGGAATGACCTCTTCCCTTCAGATGCATAATTGTCATTGGAAAGACTGCATTGTGCTTCAGATGATAAGAAATGATCTGTCCCCTCCTTCCCATGTAGTTTACATTTGTATGAGTAAGGTAAAATCTGAAGTAGTCTTATAGCAAGGATGCAGAACTTGTGGTCCTCAAATGTCGTTGAACTGGAGCTCCCATCAGTCCTAGGTCAGCATAGCCAATTATAAGTGATAACGAGACTTGTCATTCAACTACATCTGGAGAATCACATGTTCCTCTTCCCTACTTTTTAGTGCTGTGGAGTCTGTTGAAGGATGCTTGTTTTGTTCCTGTAACGAAAGGTAGATTTTACATGTGCAGGAAGAGAAATGCACAATCTGAGTCACTGTACATTGCACAGTGTTCAATAACTGTACAAAATGGAAATACTGATTTTTTAAAAAATACTCAACCTGAGTACCAGGTCTACATTTACATAAAGGTGACCTCCTGGAGGCCAGAGTCTTATTTCTGGTTCTGGTCTGATTTTTTTTAAAGGTATACTTTGCTTACAACATTCTTCCATTAAATATCAAATTACTTTTTAATTAGTTAGACTGGTCATAACATTATATATAATTAATATTGTTGTGGTTAATTGCCATCAAGTCAACTTTGACTTTTGGTGTCCTTTGTTCTTGCAGACTCAGGGCTGTGGCTTCCTTGGTTGAGTTAGTCGACTTGTAATGTGGTCTATGGCCATTTCCACATTAGACTGTTACAGTGCTATTATTCCACTTTCAACATCCTATGGAATTCTGAGGTTTGCAGCTTAGGGAGGGGCCTTTGAGATCTAGTGTGGAAATGGCTTTTTTCTTTTCCTACTGCCTTCTACCTTACAAAGTGTTATTGTCTTTTCTTGATTATTGTTGTTATCACCGTGAACTGGCCTGGCTTCGGTAGACATTAGATATCATTTTGATATCACAATTCGGTCTTCTTTTGCCACCCTCAGCCAAGTGTTTGTGAGGCCTCCGAACAAGCACGAAGCTAGGCATGGCTATTAAATGCTGAATCATTTCTGTTTACACCTAGGCAAGCCAGACACAGCCAGATCTTGCTTTAGGAGACCTCCCGAAACAAACACTTCATTAAGTATGCACGCTAACACAAAGAGCTCTCTGCCCTGAGCAGGCACCCTGGCGAGCTGGACACTCCACTGCCCAGGCGAGCTGCATCTGCATACTTGCCATCCCATTGCCAATCGAACTTAACTCAATCATGTTAAATTCTGACCTTTTGGAGACATTGTCTCTCGCCCAAACTTCATTGTTCTCTCCCAAGTACAGACTAGCCCACGGTCATACTTTCCCTATATAAACCCCAAGCTCCGAGAGCTTCCTCGGATCGCTCTGGACTGCCTTGCTGCCGCTCTGTCGAGCGAACTCCCCTCGGCTACCACGCTGAGTTTCTCCACTATCGTCTTCAGCTTCTTCAGGACTACGAGAAAGGGGTCGTATCACCTATTTCCCCCGAAACTCTCATCTCCTATTTCTTAGTTAGCTGTGTGTATGTGTTGTCTTATTTGTTGTTTGTCTGTTAATAAAACTATCAATTTTGTTACTTTAAAACTTGTCTGGCTGCTCTTCTGACTTGACGCTATATACGTAGGGTTAAAAGATCCCTGCTACGTAAGTTACCCTGCCTCTTGTTTAGCTTAAGAGAGTGCTCAAGTTAATTTCCCCATCTTGTGTTGTTGTTGCTTGGTTATTTGGGCGCCCCTCCCGGGACCCCCAGCAAACAGGGTAACATTGTCACTTAACTAATACTGCATTGTAGTAATAACATTACAGTAACAGTAACAATGTTAATAAATTCTTGCATGGCTGCTAGCTTTTTATTACTGCAGGTTTAATATGTTGGTTGTCTAATAAAAATGTAAGAATACAGCTAACAATTTGCACACCCTGAGAACCTTATTATTTGCCATTAGGGTTTGATATTTAAGATACCTTCCTGCCTTCAGGGCTGCCTTTTGACCCCCAAAACATTAGTGCCGTTCTTCAGTTCCCCACCTTCTCTTGTCCTTTCTTTCTGTTCATGGGAAAATGATACATTTTGATAATATTTTTTTAAAAAGATAAATTTAATGTTGAAGAAATATGTATTTTGGGATTGAATATGTAACTCCTGAATTGGCATTATCTTATCTGAGGCATGTTGAAAGGAGAACTTGTAGGGGTAACTGTTGAGGGCTGTAGCTCCCAAAATCCCCTAGCCACCATGACCCGTGTGTATTGGCTAGTGGAGTATGGGTGCTATATTCTGAAATCCCAATGTTTTGTACAGAATTACCCCAGCAAGGAGAGATATCTGCTGCTAATTTTGGTAGAGAAGGAAAAAGTACTATTCCAACTATTCTTAGCGCTGTAGGAAATTAATTTGATGTAGGCTGTGCTGTTCTTCTTCACATTCTCATATGACTTTCCTCGTTATAGTAAGTTCTTGTATTGCTTTTGTGTATTGGCACTTTTTTTAAAAAAATAATTTTCATTAAACTATACATTCATGAAAAACAGAGTGGACATACACCATTGTAGATATATCCCACTTCCCCCCACTTCCATATTCTCCAGTTGAATCTACCTTGTTTCCATTAACTAAGAGAGAAAAACATTTCAGCAACTTCTTTCTTAAATTTCTTATACATTTATATTTTTAACCAATCTATAACTCCTTTCCATTCCCTTTCAAAGTTCTGGATAGGCTTGTTTTTCAAAGAATATACTAGTTTTTCTGTCTCTACCATATCTAGAATCTTTAATTTCCATTCTTCTAAATCAGTGTCTTTCTTTTCTTTCCAATATTGTGCATATGTCAGCCTTGCTGCTGTTATCAAATATAGTATTACTTCTGATGACATCTTATCTCCCTTTTCTGACCTAGCATATCATAAAAGACAGAATTCTGGTATCATTTCAAAGTTCAGTTTACAAATTTTTTGAATTCCATCATGTATCCCCTTCCAGGATTTTTCCCCCTCTTACAAGTCCACCACATATGAAAAAAGGACCCAACCTTTTCATCACATTTCCAACATTTTACATTTCCATTTTTAGTTATTTTTTGTAATCTTTCTGGGGTCATATACCATCTGTGGAGCATCTTATAAAATTTTTCTCTTGTATTGGCACTTTTGGAGTTATTTGTGAATAAATTTCTCAGCATTCCACATTAAACAAGGTGTGATTATGAATTGATCTTGATGCTGTTGTGGGTGTGTGGAGCAAGAGCCACACAAGTTGCAACTGATTCTGATAAAGCAGGAAGTTCCCAGTCTTGTTAGTCAGGAGAGAGGCCAAGGGCCATTGGTCTCCCCAACTCTGCCTGGAAGATTAACTAGATCGGATACAGCATTCTAGTAAAATGTATGGTGTTGAAAAGGCAGACGGTAAATCTTCCTCTAAAACAGATCATCTGGAGGAAAGAGCTCTAAGTCATCTTGTTATTTCAGACAGGAGTTGAGGCTTCACTCCATTTCTGCTTATCTCTTAGAAGCTTTGTGTGTGCCTGCAGGTTGCTGTTGACTTATGCTGACCTGATGAATTGCACAGGATTTTCATAGGCAAAGAATATTCCTAGGTGGCTTTGCCAGGTCCTTCCTCATGAAATATAGCCCACAGCACCTGATATTCTTTTGTGGTCTCCCATTGAAGTACTAACCAGAGCTGATCTTGCTTAGCTTCCAAGATCAGTCAGGATCTGGTGCCTTCAGGGTAGCTTTATTTGTAGTCAGACACCCAGGCCTGCTGTTAGTTTGTTGCTGTTTAAGATGTATCTTTAATTTCAACTCTGTATATGCTTATGTAGCCCCCCCAATCAACAAAAGGTTGAGTTAAGACATTTTTGGTAACTGTGGGTTTGGTGAAAAATGCCTAGATCATTTATTATTTCACTGCTCTCTATTCCATAAGGAAAAATATACCAGGAAGTTTTAGTTCTCCAGTTAATGCTTACTGTCACATTATTATTTGTTTAGATATTTTTTTATTTAAAAATATTTTTAAAAGGAAGTAAATCCCATAATTAGGGCCCAAGTACCCTAAAGACACCAGATCCTGTCTGATCTTGGAAGCTAAGCAGGGTCAGTCCTGGTTAGTACTTAGATGGGATACTGTCAATGAATACTAGGTGCTATAGGCTATATTTCAGAGGAAGCAACTGGAAAAACCACCTCTGAGTATTCCTTGCCTAAGAAAATCAACATACGACTTGAAGGCAGATGTTGTTGCTGTGTGCCTTCAAGTCGTTTCTGATTTATGGTGGCCCCAAGGCAAATCTATCACAGGGTTTTCTGGGGCTGAGACTGTATGATGTGCCCAGGGTCACCCACTGGGTTTTGATGGTCTCCAGGGTTGTAGTCCAGTGCTCAAACCACTATATTGCACTTGTGCATATGAAAACACACGGATGCTATAATTATTTTGAACACTTTAATCAATAGATTGACTAAATTTTATGTTAGAATTTGGCAAATGTTAATTGGTGAGCATGCAAATTAACAACTCCTGTGTTTGTTTTTGAAGATTATTGGGACCTGTAATGAAGTTTTTATGATATGAAAATGCATTTATATTTAATCCATTGTTTAATTGTTGGAATGTGTAGCTTTCCTCATAATTGTATGCTTGTACCACTGCTATGTTCTCTTTGTTATGAAGAAATGTGTAAAGAGCGAAGGCTTGGGCAGATGTTAGGAAATTACTTGAGGAGTCATTGAGATGCCATGGTGATGGGCTTAGAACAGGACTCTGAACACCGACAGAATAGTGTCAATACCTGCTGAATGAGTGTGTGATAATTACTTTGGTTTACTCTGTTTGTAGATGCTGCCACGGTGGAATTGAGCTGCACTGAAGTACCTCTTTATGTAAGTTCCCCAACATTAAGCTTCTGCCCTCAAAGGTCCTTTTCTTTTGTTTTGAACAGGGCCTTATTGAGAAGCAGCATGAAAGCAGCCAAAAATTCTGTGCTTTGCTTGATGGAGAGATTTTAAGCCACTGAATGCTACTGTCTTATTGGAACCTAGTATTGCAATAATATCTTGTATGCATGTTGTGGCCTAGCTTTCTGAAGTCATTACAAAATAATTGTTGCATTGTGAATACAGATTATTGCACTTCTGGGTAATTTTAGCTGGCAGTATTTAGAATGGAGACGCTAACCTCAGTATTAAAACACCACTCTGGTTGCAGGAGATAAATATTTCAATTATCGATACAAATGTTCAGTCCTTCTCCCCCTTGTCAAGATAGACCTAGTGTTATGTTCATGTGAAATAAATGGGATTGCATCAGAGGATGGCATACAGAACTGTAACCTGGAGTGTATTTTCAGTGAATTGGGGCCATTTATGTGATTGATATTATCAGTAACTTGTCTAAAATTGCAATCCTAAACACATCTACTGGCAAGCAAGCCTTTTTAAACACAGAATTTTGAATCTTACATTGCTCTTCCTCTTGAGAAAGGATTCATTATTCCCTGTAGTTCCTCAGCCTTTCCCCATCCTGGTATCTTTCAGATGTGCTGGATTATAATTGTACCAATGGCTATATTGGATAGAGGGCTATGGGAGTTGTAGTCTAAGACTCTAGGTCATGGTATGGAGGGGGCTCCCAATCCTCAGGAACAATTGGCTTTTTTAATGAGGAGGATAGAGCTTGGGGGCTGCAGAAGACAGGGTTCCATTAGTGACAGGGAAGTTAGGATCCGCTGCTATACACACTCTAGAACTGCTATACATTTGCTTTCAAATAAGCAGGCATAAAATTGCAATGCAAGTCCTTTTTTAAAAAAAATTATATATTCTTTACCTTGGGTGCCATTAAGTAGAACAGTGGCTGGTTCAAATATTATAAAGAATATTTGAAAAACCTTGAAACAATAGAATTATTTATTAAATTTGAGCAACCTGGCATTGAACGAACAAGCGAATGAACATGAAGACACACACACACACACACACACACACACAGACTTCTATCACAACTGTTCTACAGAAACAGCAATGTCAGAGCTGGCTCATAATTGGTTTCTAATGCAGAATGTAAACCACTTGGGAGTTACTTCCATTAGAGAAGTTCCTCTCTTATTAGTCTACCTTTCATGGGAGACACAAGCAAGCCTGTATTTAAATCAGGCACTGAAAGTGGTTCTTTTGTCCATTTTCCCTGAATAGATTTCTAGCTTTACTGTGTTTGGCTGAAATTCTATACATATGGGTTTTGAAGACTTCAAAGAGTTGTGATATTTCTCTAAAGTGGAGATGATGAAAACAATTTTCTACTTGAGTTTCAGTTCTTTTTAAAAGTAGCATAGAACCCATAGGGAAAATTTTAAAAAGATGATATCCATGCAGCTTCAGTTTTGTCTTTGAGGACAGAGGAACAGTAAAGTAGGTTATTTAATTTGACATATTGCACCCAACAGAAATTGATCTAGGCATTATTCTGTGTGAAGGAAGTCAATAGAAGCCTCTCTGTGAAAGCTAAAAAGAAGAAAGGTGAAGCAAAGTTGCTGGAGTTCAAATGGCAGTCTTTGAAAAAAATGCCATTTAAAGTTGGGGCTGATTCAACACCTGCACACTTTACATTCAATGTAGTCCTCAAATTCAAAGTGCAAAGGAAATTATTGGATATCTATAACTAACAGGTAACAGAGTGCTATTAATAAATCGATTTGCTTTGAGATGAAGAAGTGGGAAAATAAACATTTTTCTTAAAAACCAACAAACAGCCAACAAGCAGTTGTAATCATTTCTTAGTGTTAGAACTATAACCAGCATAGGTTAGCTTTTAATATGCTGTTAGACTCCTTGTTTTTTTTTAAATATATTTTTAGTAAGCATTTACATGATAACAGTAAATTATCCCTTACCCATCCTCTCCCACCTCAGACAACATTCCATGCTTCAAAATATAATCAGACAATATTACCAAAAACAGAGAGCCAGCCTGAGGTAGTGGTTTGGATGTTGGACTATGACCCTAGAGGACCAGGGTTTGACTCTTTGCTCTGCCATGAAAGCCCCCTGGATGACCTGTTGTAAATAAAAAGGAAATTCAGAAGACAATATAGGGAAAGAGAAATAGTCTTTTATATATTCTAGTTAAAAGATAAAAATAGCATATGGGTTCTTAATGTACAAAAGGTTAAAAGAGAACATGAGCAAGTTTGGCAAGTTAAAATACAAATACAAAATATCAGGATATGATACAAACTGCAGCAACAGCAGATCAGAGCAAATCAGGAAGTGAGTGTTCACTAAGAGAATGCTACTCTTATAGAGCCTTTACAACTGCTTCCAATAATAGTAGCAGGTGAAGGTCCTCTATAACACCAATAGATCAGTTAACCCCATAATGACTAAAGTTGTAAGTCTTGTCAGTTCCAACAACCCCTGCTCAAGATCTTACAATGATGTCATTATAATCAGACATATTCAACAATTCACAAAAATATATAAATTTCTGTGTCATCAATGGCTTAGTGAAAATATCTGCTATCATCTCATCAGTGGGACAATATTCAACATCAATCAATCCCTTTTGATACAAGTCTTTTACTAGTTGACATTTTAATCCAATAGATCTACTTCTAGCTTTGGTACTTTCCCCCTTACATATTGTAATACAGGCTTGATTATCTTCAAACATTACAATTGGCACAGGTTCACTTAAGCCAAAGTCCTTTAACAGATGAAAGATCCATTCCAACTCACTGCATGCACTTGCTGCTGATACACATTCGGCTTCTGCTGAAGATTGGGCCACAATATTTTGTCTTCTGCTAGTCCAGTCGATGAGATTATTGCCATAATAAAACAGATATCCACTAGTTGATTTATAATTTGTTGGACTCTTCTCCCCAACTAGCATCCATGTACACAACTAGTCTAGGGTTCTTACAAGATGATAACTTTAATTTTAAATCCTCTGTCCCTTTCAGATATCTCACCAGTCTCTTTATAGCTTGTCAATCATGATGATTTGGTGAATTCATTTTTCTATTTAAAATATTAACAGCTACTGCAATATCAGGTCTTGTGGCTTTACTCAAATAAAGTAATTTCCCTGTTGCTTCTTGATATTCACCATGATTTTTAAGTGGTTGTCCATCTTTTGCTTTCAAATAAGCTGGTTCTAATGGTGTACTCACAGTTTTACAGTTTTTCATACCAACTGACTCTATAAAGTCCGTCGTCTTACATTTCTGACTTAGGCCCTTTCCACATGGGGTGAAAAACATGGGGTAACACGGGGTAGGACGACCTCACCCGGAGGTCATCCCCACCATGGAGTGTGCTAGGGCAGTTAGAAAAGTGGAGGTTCTACACCTCAAACCACCCTCGTGCGACCGCGGGGTGGCGCCGCGTGTTGTATAAAGACCACATTTCATGGTTGCAGCGCCCCGTGGGGAATTGCAGGGGTGCGCAAGCGCATCTCTGCAGAGCTGCCCAGGGGCGGACTTCCGTCTGGCGTGCTTCTCCGATTGGCGGAGAGCTGCTGGAAGCTGCCAGCTGCCATTTTGGGCGCCGCCGCCTGCCGCAGCCGCATAGAGCAGCGAACGCATGCTGCTCCCCGTGGTGATGGAGAAACCCGGATAAACGTAAGCTCCATTTCCGCGTGCGCCACCCCGTTTCCCCGCGTTTCACGCCCCCCCGTGTGGAAAGGGCCGTAGAAGAAAACTACCATCATGAAGTCTTTCAGTTTCCATCTCAAGGTAGTGTTTCATTTCTCCAAGCTGTTTAACCTCTATTTCTGTTTTTAATTTATCGGCCATTTGATCAATATCTTTCTTATGTTGACAACATATTAATAGATTATCTACTTAAGTCAAGGTGTACTGATATTGCTCATTCTTAAGCCTCATGTATAAACATGGATCAGCCTTTCCTTGTTAAACCCTTGTTGATATAAAAGTTCTGCTAATTTATCATGCCAACTCTTGGCTGATTGCTTAAGTCCATACATACTTTTGTTGAGTTTACAAACAGAGAGTCTCTTGTCCCTCCTTTTGAAACTCTTCAGGTTGTTCCATATAAATCTCTTCCAAAAGGTTCCCATTAAGAAAAGCTGTTTTGACATCTAGATGTTCCACAAACATATTTCTTGAACTTGCTACACTAAGGAGTGTGTCTGAGTGTTGTGAAGTTAACAACTGGTGCACATGTATCTAGATAATCAATTCCGTATCTTTAGTAAAACCTTTCGCAACCAGTTGTGCCCTATATTTATCCACACTCCCATCTGGATTGTATTTAATTTTATAAACCCATTTATTTCCAATAGCCTCTCTATCAGAGATCCTTGAGTAAGGATCCAAACCTGATTTTGCTTGAGGATTGATATTCCTCCTCCATAGCTTAGTCTCTTTTCTCTTCTAAAGGAGGTAATTTACTAATTTCTTTCCGACTTGTTGGTTCTTTTCTTGTTTGTAAATTCTCACAAAATCCATATCTTTCTGGAGGTTTGCCTTTGTTAATTGATTCTCTTACAGCAGTTGTTCCTTCTATTTCTACTTCACAGTTTTCCTCTATTTCTGTTTCACATGGTCTGGTCCTTATTTCCCCTTCTGTTTTAGTAACATCTCCTGAAAGTGGAACTACTGGTTGACCAGCATCCTCTATAGGTAACCAATTGACCAATTCTTGTGAAACAGTATCTACATGCTCTAGATCATTCTCAACCTGTGGGTCCCCGATGTTTGTGGACTCAGCTCCCAGAAGCCCTGAGCATTGACCATAGTGGCTGGGGCTTCTGGGAGCTGAGAGTCCCATGAACATCTGGGGACCCACAGGTTGAGAACCAGCTGCCTCTAGATCATTGGCCATCATAGAGTCAACTGTCTCTTGCATTACGTTCTTCTCACCTACATGTACAACCTTACAACATTTAACTTCAAAGGTTTTAGGGCAGTGGTTCTCAACCTGTGGGTCCCCCAGATGTTCGTGGATTTCAGCTCCCAGAAGGCCCAGCTAATATGGTCAATGCTCAGGGCTTCTGGGAGCTGAGAAGCATCTGGGGACCCACAGGTTAAACCACTGTTCTTTAGGGTTTAAGACTCTATACCCTTTTCTTCTAGATGGATATCCAACAATGACCCCAGTTTCAGCTCGAGGATCAAGAGTTTCCTCTCCTTTCCTTTGGAATGTGACAATATGCTTTAGCACGAAGGGTTTATATGCTTAAACCAAACCTGCTTTCTTACCAAACCATAATTCAAAAGGTGTTTTGCCTGTTACTCTGCTAGGGATTCTATTGTGCAAATATGTTGCTGTAACTACTGCTTCAGCCCATAAAGACTGAGGTAGTCCAGCTTGCATTAACATAGATATCTAGACATCTCCTGTAATGTCCGATTCAACCTTTCAGAACATCCATTTTGTTGAGGAGAATAAGGTATAGTCACTTTATGCTCTATTCCTCCTGCTACCCATAATTTTTTTATCACAAAATGTCTCTGCAATATTCTCTACCTCCATCAGTTCGTAACGTTAAAGGTGCTTTGCCAAAATGGTTCTTAACTGTGGCTACATAGTTCTAAACTTCTCAAGAGTCTCATCCTTACTTTTAAGAGTGTGTGTGTGTGTGTGTGTGTGTGAGTGTGTGTGTAAAAAACTATATTTGCTCTTGGATTCTGTAAAAGTAAGAAAATACTTATTCTTGCCTGCAGATAATGGCATAGGACCCACTAAATCTGAATAAACTTCCTCCAAAAAATCCTTATCCTGAATACTAGATTGTCCTATATAACTGGGAACTGTTCCCTTTGCTTTTATACAGATTTCACATCTTTCTTTTGCTTTATCACACTTAATGACATTAATTCCACATTCTGTTCAATAGTTTTTCAACGCTTTGCATATTTCTATGTCCCAGCTTCACATGCCATGAGTATAAACAGGCTTTATGATCACAAACATCTTGTCTTATTCGACATACAGGTCTTCCACATTTGTTACAGTGTTTAATCATTAACATCAATAATATAATGAAACCTGTCCTTTTCATCAACCTTAAGTATGAGACCAGTCCTATTATTGATAATTTTTCCTGAGTCACCTTTAAGTACTACAGTATAGTCATTCTTTACAATTCTTCTAGTACCCAATCAAGTTATTCAAAGCTTCAGAAACAAAAGCAACATTTGTCAAAGTAAGATTTACCACTTCATTTTTAGAAGTGGGGACTCTTAAAGGCCCAGCTCCAGTTCCTAGCAAATTTAATCATTGTTGGTTTGCTTGTAGTATCTCTGGCCTGTTTTCTGTATCAAGTTCGCTAAAACTTTCTCTAAATTGACAGATATGAATCAAACTACCACTATGTAGAAGAAATGTCTTTTATCATTTACCTACTTTTGATGATCAGATATATTGAAATATTTGATTATTCTTGTGAGGATTCATACTGTTGCTAAACCTTTGCTTATACCTTTCATTTGATCTTTCACCATTTGACTAAAGTTTCCATGACCCATGGAGTTTTTGTCTACTGAAGGTCTTCCTGTGGAAGTATTTCTCCTCTGATTTTTGATTTTCTACAGCCTTAAACCTCCCAGTATTTGGCAATATGCCCCACCCTTGAACATATGTAACATTGGCTTTCTTTATAGTCAGGTCTTGTTCTCAACACTGACATTTCTCAGGTATATTGTCCGCTGTCCTTTTAAGTCCAGAGTCTCTTAAATAAGCAATTGTATAATCTGTATCAACTTTTACAAGACACTCAAGCATGGTCTTTTGATTTGCAAAAGAAGGTGGTAAATTAAGCAATATGCAGGTGTGAAACTCAGAGTCAGATATCTCTGCTCCTGCAGATTGAAGCTCTGAAACAATCCTTAACATTTCATCTGAATGCATACCTATGCTAGTTCCTTGCTTCATCCTCATACTATATAGTTTCTATTTCAGAAATACCATGTTCTTTATTAATATGTTGAAATACTTTTTCTAAGGGCACTATATAATTCTTTAGCTGTCTTGTACTTAATTACTAAAGGGCTCTCATAGTAAGAAAATATATCACCATTAAAGACTTTTGCTTTTCATATTCTGACTGATTTTCAGGCATGTCTTGATTTATAACATTCAAACAATCTTGCACTTGTAGGGAAACTCTCAATCTTGCATCCCACATGAAAATTATCCCTATTTAATTTTGGGATTGTAAATAAAACCATTGTTCATACTTGCACCCTGTTCAAAAGTAGGTGTAGTAACTATAGGTGAATTAGCTGAAGTCACAGACATTTTAAGTTTATCTATATGAGCTTTCCTGTTAATATAAACTTTCAATTTTAAAACTTTATCAGAAAAAAATTCTGCTAAATAAGAATTGCTTTATTTTATAAAAAATTTCTTGCCGTGAAAAATTGCTCAGTTCAGTAATTAGGGCCAAAAGGCAAATACAACACATATTAAAAAATTCATCTGCTTCATTATACAAAAACTCCAAAAAAGAAAAATAGAAAAATTCCAAAGCTCAAAAAAACTTTTCTTTTGTCCTCTGTTCAAAACAACCATTTAGGCAACCAATGGACTAAAAAAATAACCATTTAGGCAACCATCCTCTGCTACCAAATTTGTTGTAAATAAAAAGGAAATTCAGAAGACAAGATAGGGAAAGGAAATAGTCTTTTATATATTCTAATTAAACGATAAAAATAGCATATAAGATTACTCAATATACAAAAGGTTAAAAGAGAACATGAACAAGTTTGGCAAGTTAAAATACAAAATATATCAAAATATGATACAATACCACAATGAAGCAGAATGTGATACAAACTGCAGCAAAAGCAAATAAGAGAAGTGAGTGTCCACTAAGAGAATGCTACTCTTATAGAGCCTTACAACTGCTTCCAATAACAGTAGCAGGTGAAGGTCCTCTAAAACATCAATAGACCAATTAAGCCCATAATGACTAAAGTTGTAAGTCTTGTCAGTTCCAACATGACCTTGGGGAAGTCACATTCTCTTAATGTCAGAGGAAAACAAAGGCAAACCCCTCTGAGCAAATCTTGCCAAGAGAACCCCTGATAGGTTTGCCTTAAGGTCAGAATGACTTGAAGGCACATGATGATAACAGTTATCAAATACAATGTCCAAAAAGTGAGCATCATGATAACTTACCAAGAATATCATGTGATTCAACAATGGGCCATGCTTAGATTTACATATGCGATATAGTTGTCCTTCCATTTTCATGAGGATTCAGGGTGCAGAACCCTTGCTAAAGTGGAAAAACAGCAAATAACTCCTCTCTGTTCCCCTCCCCACTCCTTCCCAGAGCTCCCCTTCCCATTCCCATGCAGGAAGGGAAGGGAATGGGGAGTGAGCAAAGGCGCATGCAAGGTTCCTTTCCCACTCTGCAGGTCCCCTCCCCATTCCTAAGCATTTTGCCCTGGCACAGAGAACTCGTGTGAGCCTTTCTCCCCCCTCCATTCCTTTCTGTTTTGTGTTTGGCAGGAGTTCTCCATACTGGGGCAAAGTGTATAGGAATGGCAGAGGAGCTTTGGAAGGGGGGAAGGAGAGGCTCATGTCAGACTCCCCCGTCTCCTTTCTCTTCTGTTTTGCATGGGAAGGTGAAAGAGGGAGAGGGGAAGGCTAATGCAGGACTTTTCACTCCCCCCGTTCCCTTTTGCTTTGGCACAAGTTCTCTACTCTGGGATAAAATGCATGAGAATGGGAGGAGGAGAATGAGGGAGATCCCGCACGCTTGCAAATAATCAAATTTGCAAAAGTCATACCCGTGAATGTGGACCTGTATAAAATGGATGCCATGTAGCCTCAGAAGTATCTTCAGCTGTTTCACTTTCGGCAATGTGGAGTTTATGTGTCAATTTCTCTAATAATGCAACATTCCAAACCCTATCTAATCAATGGTTAATGGACAAACCTTGTAAATTCTTCCATGACCTTGCTATCTCCGTCCTTGCTGAGTACAGCAATGTAGATATAAGATCTTATAGGACCGTAGATAGAGGACACTTTCTTTTTCTGTACAATGGATAAAATCAGTAAAGTATTTTGAAAGTTATTTTGCTTAGTTATTTTGTGAATCTAATCAAGAATGTCCAAACAGAATAGAAATATTTTAGGGCAAGAAACCACATATGTTTCAGTGTACCAACATTATTACAGTCTCTCCAGCATCCATCTGACAGATTGTTATTAATCCTGTGTAGTCTTAAGGGCCACAGATACCAACATTATATCACTTTAATGGCGCTCTCCTTTATGTTTGGAGATGGCAACTTATATGGGAGAGAACTTCAAATCCTATCCCATTTATTTTCAATGATCTGTACTCCAAGCTCAGTTCCCCATGCACTTTTAGATCCTTTATTGCAACCACTTGTTTAGTTTTATTAGAAGTATCAAGGCAACACATCTCAAAGGTTGTAAGGGAGTGGGGATGGACCTGTATCCATATATAGACTGGAGGCAAACATGAATACTTGAACTTTGTTCAGCCAAGAAAGGGTATATTCTTCCAATTTTTCTGCTAGTTTGTCCTTCTGGTATTGTTCTATAATTTATAAATGAATCTTTAAGCCTATGTACCACTTTTTCTTTCCAAATAACAAACTGGTTAAATTTGTCACCTTGCTGAAAATTAGGGTATATTAAGCAGGAGTATAGAGGGGACTGAGGTGGAGCAAATATTTTAGCATAAGTAAACCATATCCTGGACATCTCAGTCAGAATGGGATTCTCAACCTGCTTCAATTCCCCCCCCCCAAACTGCTAGAAAAGTAAAGGCATCGGTTATACCTAAAGTGTCATCCCTTTCCATTTGAACCCATGCAATTGCTCCATTAGATTTAATAAATTTAGCAAATTGTACCAACAGAAATGTAAAATAATATTTCTCTGAATTAGAAACTGCAAGCCCGCCCATTTCATCCCATTTAACAAATTCCCCTTCCATAGTAAAGTTTTCAATATTTATTTGCCATTTTTTTCAGATGTTTTGTCCCAGAGTTTAAGGGAATAGTTTGAAAATGAAAAATAAATTTAGGTAAAACATAAGCTTTTACTAATGCTATTTTATCTAACACTGATAGCATTATATTAGAATATTATTTCAATTTTATTTTGATGCATAAACGTAGCTGCTTATAATTTCAAAGTATCAGTTGATTGAAATCTCTTGTCAGAGAAACACCTAAGTATGTAATATAGGAGTAGCTACAGGACAAACCTGAAATTACCTGAACTTGAATGGAATCAGAATTTATATACTGGCTGGGTGACTTTAAGAATTCTAATCAAAAAAGTAACATTTCTAAGCTCTATATGGGACAGATCTTGCCAAATTTGATACACAGGAGAGCTCTTCCAAGACAATGAAATGAATCTGAATTACAAAAGCTATGGAGCCCTGCACTAAGAATGATTTAAGAGCTTTAGCTTGATGTTGTGTACCATTGATTAGAATGGGGCAAGTTTTTCAGGCAGTGAGAAATGTGTAAGCTAGTGTAAGAAGTTTCTTTATCAGATGTCAATATACATTTAGCCTACAATCACAAAGGGCCACTTTCAGTTAACTGTGTCTTGACATGTGCAATCTTTTATTTTCATTTTGTAATTGTACAGTCATTGTAAGATTCATTTGTTTCCTTTGAATTTAGCAGATAACCTTTCTTTCCTTATTGGTTCTTGTTGACTGCAAACTGTTTCAAGATAAATTGGAACATTAGTTCTTTTATTATTCAATCATAAGTTGCCTTAGATTCTTCACTTAAGCTCTTTGTTTTGGTTCCTGTAGGATTTGTTGAATACTGCTGCATTTGTTAATGCCAAGCAGCATTTTTTTAAAGAAAAGTATATTGAGCTCCACTAGCTGCCTTGAATCTTACTCTTTAGAAAATAAAGTGATTGGTTGATTGAACAAGCGCAGAACTGTACCAAAATCCTTATCACTGTAACACCTTTATTAAAGCAATCAAGAAAGTGGAGAGATTTTGAGATCTTCAGATCTTTTCTTCAGGCGAGATTTTACGGGCAGCGGGTGGTCTTAATTGTGAAAGGTAAAGTTTATTACAACCCAAAGATACATTATGTAGTTGTCTTATCTGTTATGTGTTGTAGTTATATTTATTTTAAAAGTGCCCTTGTGTAGCAGTTCAAGGCAAAAAAAGTGCTAACAAGGCTAAGAGGAGGCTGTGAGAGTTGTCCCTTTTTTTGAATCCAGGCATTCTCTCCACTAGAAAAAGCCATGAGACAGCCCAGGGGCCTCAGTAGTTGCTCAGCTGTGCTGACCACTTAGTCCCTGGCCTACAAGTTCTAACATTGATTTCAGAACTTGTTTTATAAGCTGGTCATGGTTAGCAGTCAGTACAGGCATAATGTTGCAGGAAAGGAAAGAGATCTGATTTTTAAATACCTGTAGAACTGTTATAGCTTTTGTTCAGCTGCACATTTCCAGTTTCAGGTCATGGTAAAGGTTATTGCCCATGTGGAATGAGAAGGTTGGTATGCCAATTCTAGGTTTGTAAAAGTCAAGATGTTGTTGCACCTGGGAACATTCAAATATATCCTTATCCTTCAGTGGCACAACCCAGTTAATGTTCTGCCACACGACTAGTGAGGATGGTGGCTCTGGTGTCAGTGAGTGGCTTTTAGTCTAGACTTTAATGGTGTTGTCCAATTTTGGAACCAATGGTTCAGACAAAAGTCCAGAGTGATAACAAAACCCCACTAATAACAGGATCACTGGTGTCTGGTTGTTGTTACTTGCTGTCAAGTGAGCTTTGATTTATGGCAGCCCTGTGAATGAGACCTTTGGGAGCCTTAGTCATTTGCCCGTGCTGCTCAGGTTTTGCAGATTCGGGACTGTGGCTTCCTTGATTGAATCAATCCACCTGTAATTCAGTCTTCCACTTTTCTTACTGCTTTCTACTTTATCATCTTTTCCAATGCGTCATGTCATCTCATTATGTGTCCAAAGTACAATAGCCTCAGTTTATTCATTTTGGCTTCTAATGAAGTTTTAGGCTTACTTTTCCTCAGACCCATTTATTTGTCAATTTATTTGCAGTCAATAGTTTTAGCGGAATTCTGCTTCAGGACCACATTTTGAATGAGTCAATTTTCTTCCTGAGAGCTTTCTTCATAGTTTAGCTCTCATACCCATATATAGAAATTGAAAATACTATGGCATGGATGATTCTGACTTTGGTATCTAATGATATATCTTTGCATTTGAGGATCATATCTAGTTCCTTCATAGCTGCCCTTCCAAGTCTCAGCCATCTTCTGATTTCTTGACTATAGTCTCCATTTTGACTGAACCAGGTATAGGAAATAGTTAATTATTCCTATGTCTTCTTCGTCCACTTTTAAGTTACATAAATAATCTATAGTCATTGTTTTTGTTTTCTTAATATTCAGTTGTAACCCTGCTTTTGCACTTCTTTTCTCAGTAGTTATTACAAATCCTTGCTATTTTCTCCAACTAATATGGTGTTACCTACATGCTTTGAATTACTGATGTTCCCTCTTTCTATTTTCACACCTCTTTCTTCTAGCCCTCCTTTCTGCTTGATAGATTATATAAATTAAAGTGTTAGGGTGATAAACTACTTATCTGACCCCCTTGCCAATTGGAAACCATTCTGTTTTTTTCACATTCTCTCCTGCCTCCACTGCGTGTGACCTTCATAATTCATTCCTGTTCTTACTCAGATTTTCAGATTGTAAATTCAGTTGTCCCAGTGGAAAACAAAAAGTGAGAGAGAGCATTTTCCTTATGTTTTGCTGATCGCTTATTCTATTGTCAAGATTTCTTAGGATTGGAAATGTTACTTTTTTGGACTACAGCTCCCAGGATCCCACATCTAGCATGGTTACTGCCTGCAATGGGGCATGCTGGCTGGGTGATTGGGAGCTGTAGTCCACAAAAGTAACTTGATCATCTCTGGGATTTCTTACTCCTATCTAGCAGTCATAAAACTCTATTGTTCTCTGAGCCCCTTACGCATGCAGTGGCTATGTTACTGATTCTCTACTTGTAAAGCAAACTTTTCCTATGAAAATTTATGCTGAAAGGAATTATTCTTTATGTGTTACAGGATTCTTGATCATCTTTTTTCAAGTTACCACCTGTACAGTTTGTTTGAAAGGTCTATCCTTCTCTTTGTGAAGTGCTTGGTTTTGTCTTGTTTGATAATTTGTTTCTCCCTGTAAGCTGAGGTGATGGAGATGGCTGCTATAATACCTGCTTAGTTTTGCTATATCTAGTTTCATTCTATTCACACTTGTTGTCACATGGTTTTCTTGAAACATATATAAACATTAACTCTAATCTTCAGACTGAACACTCATAGACTCATAATGGTATATTAGCTACATATTCATTTACATTCTTCTCATTGTATGGGATATTGCGTAGGCAACATGGTTGTTAAGTGACTTGGGTTACTTACCAGCCACTCCTTTTCTATTATTTTTTTCCCTTTGGTATTTATGTTCTTTCTGTTCTTGCTCACAGCAACAGCTGGGCTTGTTAAACTGTTCCTTGATGAGTTGATATGTTTACAGTGAACACAGCCTTACCCAATCTAAAATCCCATTATTTCACTCCCTCGCATGTGTGAGTCTTATTAATTTTACTCAGTTAAGCAAGTGCTTTTATCTTATTAAAATAAATACTACTTTAATGTACTTGACCTTTGGTAATAGCTGTCCATTTTTAATAAACACATACATTCATTTGCCTAAAATAACAGAAAATGTATATTCTTTTGCTATTGTTTGGGCAGATGGAGTGCTGCTCAACTAACCCAACACGCTTCCTGGTGAGTGAGTGTATTTAGACAAACAGACAGAGGGAATGAGAAAAAGGTATTATAGCAAACTTGGCTCAGCCTCTAAGTGCTGCTGCAGTAAGCATGAACCTTCATTGTCTTTTGTTATACTTTTATATGTTGACTTTCATTCTCAGTACAATGTCCATGAAATTAATAATCTTTCCCAATCATTACAACAACTTTGTGAGGCCATTTAGTGACTGATGAAAGGGAATGACTGATTCATCTTAGGCCATTTTCACACGGGGGTAAAAGCCCGCGGTGCGACGACCGGAGACGGAGGTCGTTCACATCGCGAGATGAGCTAGCGCGGTTGCAAACGGTGAGGCGCCACACCTCCAACCGCTCTAGCCCAGCCACAGGGGTGGCACTGCGAGTTTTTTAAAAACCACCTTCCCAGGTGGTTTTTATCAAACTCGCCCGCACTAATCCGTGGCAGCTCCCAGTGAGAATCTGTAGAGACGCGGTAGTGCGTCTCTGCAGATCTGCCTGGGGGCGGGCTTCTGGCTGGCGCACTGCCCTGATTGGCGGAGCGCCACCAGAAGCCGCCGGCCACCATTTTGCGCGCCGCGGAATGCCGTCAAACGCCACCGAAATTCGGCGGCGTGTGAAGCGGCGGAACCACGTTCCCTGCAGGGACGGAGCAGGGACGGAGCAAAAGGCTAGCAGGTAAGCTCCGCCCCTGCGTGCGCTGTCCCATTTCGGGCCCCCCACGTGAGAAAAGGGCCTTAGATTCATGATTGAATGGGGATTAGAACCTGAGGCTTAATTCAGTATGCCAATTACTATAAGACACTGATGCCTTGGTGTGGTACTTACGTGTCTACCTGGTTTTAAACTGAATGCATGGGATTGGATCCAGACAAACAGAGCAATCTTATCAACTGTGTGTGGGGGAGGTTTACTGGCAGATAATTCAGAACCCTGCTAGATTCATGCTGGCAGCATCCAATGGCCCTTGAAATGCCTTCCCTGAGACCATAGAATTGTAGTGTTATGGGAACTTAGTTTCCATTAAAATCAAGGGGACAAATTAATCATGATTTACTTTCTATCTATTTCATCCAATTTAATTTGGATTTGGTTCATTTTGTTTTTGTGTTCTTTATAGATCTTGCAGGGGCCTTGTCGCTTATTTTGTTGTTGTGACACTGCAGCTCAATAGAAGAAAATGATATTGCAGCTCCATAAAAATGTTTACTAAACTTTGATAATGTTCAGAGGCCTGTGTTCAGCAAACGGGCTGCTACATGCTTATTAGAAGGAGCGTGAGGCATTACTGAAAGACTTTGATAGTCTGCTACTTAAGTCTAGAACTTGAAAGTTCACTTTTATTCCTTGGCTTGTTTTGAAAATCCAGTTAATATTTTTGTCGAAGGCAAACTTTTTATATCCCCATGTGTCTAGGCACTGCAAACATTTAATTCAAAGACCTGGTTTAACTTGATGGCAGTCATCTGTATCTGGGACTTTTATATGTGGGAAGATAGAGGAAAGCTTTGCAAGATGCAAACTGAGATATATTTCACTTTCAAAGGATGTTCTCAGTTAAATGAGTCTTTGAAATTACTTTGCCCTAAGCTCAGATTTAAATATAATTTAATTATTACAGAAGTGTTATGTATCAGGAATTGGCTTGAGACTCTATTATGATCTTGAAGCAAAAGTGGATCAGAAATCCAATGTGCATGATCCAGGTCAGTCTAGTCAAGGAAGAATGAAAACCAGACAATCAAAGAAGAGACTGCTGGAGACCTCATAGTCCTAAGAGCAAGACAAAGTGTGGAACTGGAGAAAGAAGAGAAAAGAACAAATAATGATTACAACAAGCAGAAGGATGAGGGAAGGGATGGGGCTCACTTTGCCTTCCCGCTTCTCTTTTTTGCCTTTTAAATAATTCCTATCTGCTTGGCAGCCCCCAGTGGTTCTCAACCTTCCTAATGCCGCGACCCTTTAATACCGTTCCTCATGTTGTGGTGACCCCTAACCATAAAATTATTTATTAATTATTTACAATGCCTCCCCCCCAGCAAAGGCCGCCTCGCCAGCTAGGAACGGGGGGTGGGAAGGGAGGGAAAGAGGAACCGCGCGTCTCCCCTGGGAAAAAACTCTGACAACCCCTCCAGACTCTGCTTCTGCTTCGCTCTCGTTTCCACTGGGGGGGGGCAGTGTGGGAAAAGTTTCCAAAGTGTCGACCCTGGCCGGAGGGGGAGGAATCCCAGCGCCTTTGTCTTTTGTGCCGGGTGCAGCTCACCTCCCCAGAAAAGCACTGCCTTGCGGCTCCCCGGCTCTTCCGCAGCACCCCCCTCCGTGGCGAGTGGGGCAGGGGCTGTGGCAAGGAGGGGGCCTGCCCTCCGTGCTGCCGCCGCCCCTCCAAGCTGGCCCGTCAGACGGGAGGTTCTCCCGGTAGCGGAGAAGGGGAGTGATTTCAGTCCCTTCTGAACAGGAAGCAGGAGGACATGAGCACGTGGCTCGCGCTTGTGCACCACCACTCCTGGGCCTTTTCCGTATGTTACCTTATCGTGGAGGTGGGGGGTGCCCTCTCTTCGCTGCTCCTTCGTCCCGCAGCTGGCTTCCTGGTCATGCGACTGCCTTGCCCCTTCCTCCCCCAGTGCAGCCTACAGCTCCCAGGCTACACTGCGGAAGGAAGGGGCGGGGCGGTCGCATGACCAGGAGGCCAGCCACGGGACGAAGGAGCAGCGAAGAGGGGGCACCCCCCACCTCCACGATAAGGTAACATGTGGAAAAGGCCCAGGAGTGGTGGTGCGCAAGTGCAAGCCACGTGCTTGCGAACCACCACCAAGGAAGGAACGGAGCTTAAGACCATCGGAAACATGTGCTTTCCGATGGTCTTAGGCAACCCCTGTGAAAGGGTCATTCGACCCCCAAAGGGATCGCGACCCACAGGTTGAGAGCTGCTTCCCTATAACATTTTGTTATGTTGTTTGGTTGTTCCCTCAAAAGGCAGAAAGCAGCATAAGCAACAGAAAGGTACTGGCTTATGCAGGTTTTGCCACATTGAAGTTATGGTGAGTGGAGTGGAGGAAAAATGGGAGATAGTTACTGGGAAAAGGGTCTTCTCCATTGGGTTGCTCTGTTTATGGAATGTTTTCCCTAGGGAAGTTCTTCTAGTGCTTGCTGTATTGTGTTTTCACAGCCAAGCAAACTGTTTTTTCTTAAATTCCCAGAATCTCTAATTTAATTTTATCAGATTTTGTCCTGCCTGGTAGTCTTGATGTTTCTATCCTGCTCTTAAAATTTGTGTAGTACCTACTGTGTTTTTGTATGTTTTAAAAACTTGCTTGGAAAGCTTATCTAGGAATTTGATTGAGAGGTGAGTTTTGGAGTAGAAACCCCCTTTTTGTACAAGCATAAATGCATAGTGTTCCTTCTGGCTGAGATGCCCACGTTCCCTTTTGTTCTTGCATTTGGACCACTTCACCTCAATTATAGTGTGGTTTGTCAGCTTACATCTGCAGCCTTCCAGATGTTGCTGGACTGCAAGTCCCAGTGGTCCTAGACAGTGTAGCCAAGGTGAGGAATGCTGGGAGCTGTAATCCAACAACATCTGGATGTCTGTGTGATTTCTGCCACTGACATAGATGAATGAATGCTTACCAGGCTTCAAAGAAATTACCTCCATGGGAAAGTTCCCTTTTGTATGTAACATGCCATCTACAAGGGAATGTAGAAGGATATGGGGTAAGAACATTTTAAACACTGCATTTGATGTCATATATGGAAGAGGAGAAGGCAGGTGCCCCTTGAAGCTAACACACTCTTAAAATAATACGGGAGAAAGAAACCAGGTCTTGAAGTCAAAAACATGTGATGTTAATTGCCTTGTTTGCCCCAAATGATAACATTTTTGTTCAGAAATTATCGAATGAGGAGTGGGAACCTGGCATATAATGTGGAATTTAGGAGGTCTTAACCCTCCCCTCAGCATTTCCAAATTAAGATTGGGAAGCCCACATGGCAACAAGGTCAACTAGGATAAAAAAACTCAAACCCCTAAACCTGTTTATCTAGTGGAAGATTTGCCCCAGGGCTATTTGAGGTAGATTGGGACTGGAGCAGGAGACAAAGGGTTAAGGCCTCCCATTAACCACACTATCTTCTTGGTTCAGATCAAGGCCACTGGTCTTACAAATTGGAAATGGGAAGTTTGGAATCACTGGTAGTCTCCACTGACAGTTTTAGGTCCTTTAATTTCCCCACCTAGTCCATGTGGTGCCGCTACTTGTGCTCAATATGATTAACTTCATCTGCCATTAGGGCCCTTAGTGGTGGTATAACACATGCTTTGGATGCAGGGAATCCCCATTTCTGCCTACAGCATTTCCTTTTAAAAGGATCAAACATAATATTTAAAGGTCATGGGAAAAAACAGTGCCTCCATCCCTTGAGAGCTTTCCCTAATACAATACTGCAATATTGGGCAAGGTGGGCCAACAAATGTAACTGTGATGAGTGAGGATGAGGCCATTGCTTCTTTCAAATAAGACTTCCATTCCCCCTTGAAAGTTTCCTTCAGACCCCTGATTTCTAGTATTGCAGGGAGCGTGGACCGCAAATCATTAACACAGAGAGCTCTTCTATTTGCTGTTTTCACATTCCATTGGATACTTTGCTTGCCCCTTTTCTTTGGATGCCTAAACTGTATTTCTAAATGCTCAACTGAATTTATTAAGTTACTACAGAACAAGAAAGGAAGTGAAGCAACAGTTCATAGGGGGCAGGATTCTGATGGGTGGGGGGAATGCTGTTGTGTCTCCCTCTCCAGGATAGGGATACCTCCATGGGCTGGTAATCATGCATAGTATTTAAGAGAGCAGTTGGCTGTCTTCTGATGAAAAAGGTGGACACTTAACATGGAGATCCAATTGTTCTCCCCTCTGTCCACCTAAAGTTACTGTTTTGGTATCTACAAAAATAGTCAGTTGTTCAAGGTCAGTTCTATATTACCAGTGCTTGTTCTCATACAGGAGTCTTTCAGTAACAGCATGATTTTAATCATAACATCTGAGACAGATCTTGAAACAGTTTTGGTTTTTCTGGCTTTGTACAGTGAATACGTTTGATTCCTCTTTCTTATCCCAGTGTAGAATATGAAATAAACATCCACTTTCAGGCTAGCCTACAGAGGCCCAGAGAAGGGAAACAGGAACTCTTTATCTAAACCTTGACCTTTTAAATGGAGAAATTGACCTTTAAATTGAGAATGTGGTTATATGGAGTTATGTGAAATGTGGAAAATAATTGTTGCAATGTCATAATGAACCACCTCAGATATAATGTGGTAAGGTGGGGCACAAAACAAAATGGGGGACAGAAGTCTTATTTGGGGGCAATGCTATCATTTTGCCCCTCCCCCATGCCTATACGCCTGACCAAAAGTTTAGACAGAACTTTAGAGCTTTAGATTTCTAAAGTTCCTAATTGCTTTTGGAAAGTATTTAATTGTCATTGTTTCTCACTAAAATAATAAATCAATGTTACCATGAGAGCCAGTGTGGTGTAGTGGTTCGAGTGTTGGTCTATAACTCTGGAGATTAGGGTCTGATTTCCTGTTCAGCCATGGAAATCCACTTGGTGACCTTGGATGAGTCACACTGTCTCCTCAGAGGAAGGAAAAGGCAAAACCCTCTGAACATATTTTGCCCAGAAACCTCTGTGATAGGTTTACCTCAGGGTCATCATAAGTCAGAAGTGACTTGATGGCACACAATGAAAAAAAACCAGTTACTGCTATGCCCCAAAAGTAACAATTCTACCAATATTGGTACCCAGAAAAGCAACTTGTAGAATAGTGGGGGAGTTGTATGCTCTTCCAGATGTTGTTGAACTGTGAATGCCATGAGCAGCATAGACAATGGTGAGGAATGTTGGACTTTGCAGTTCAACAACAACTGGAGGGCTTCATGATACCCACATAAGAAGTAATGTTATTACTTCTGAGCTTGTATTATAGGCAGTTGAGGTGCAAAAAGTAGTGAACTTGGAGTAGAAAAGCAGAGAGAGAAAGAGAGAGAGAGGAAGGAAGGAAGGAAGGAAGGAAGGAAGGAAGGAAGGAAGGAAGGAGGATCAGCAAATTATACATACCAGCAAATTCACATTTTCTTTTCTCAGTTCCTTTGGTGGAAACTACTCCTGGCCAATATAGCCCGGGTGAAAGATTGAGAAAGGCTTAAAATGGGAGTGGTAGCCGTCTGCTGTTGGTTGATTCACTTTGCGCGGTTTTTGTCAGTCAGCATTTCCTGTGTTTAATTTGATTGATTATGTAGTTCACCTGCATCCTAAAACATCCATAGAATTGTGATAGATTGTGATAGAATCTGATTCTTTTACTCCATCTTTATTGATAATATTCCATCTCCTCAGGCCCAAACTGTGCATTACAGTCTCTGGCTAGATTCAGTCATTTTAATTGAAGATGTTATGTTGTGACAGTTTCTAGATTTCCCTCCATTCAAAATTCAGTTTCACTGTGTTGCAGAAAACAGAGAACCTCTTAATGCAATGATGGTATTGCATTTTAACCAAAATATTTTCAGGAGATAATATGGAGGAGATTGAACTTGACTTTAGCCTAAGCTGAGAAATGTATAAATTGAACAGAGTTGCTACTAATAACATGTATAATATAATAAGGTATGTTCCCATTAGTATAGGAAATGGATCTGGATACCTGCCAGATTTTATCAGAAAGGGAGTTCTTTCATGATTGTTTCTTTGCCCAGTAGTCATCAGCAAGATCTGAAATCTGAGCACTTAGCAGAGGCTAATATGATTAAGTTTGCAGAACTCCTCTAACACTTATCTTAATATTGTTACAATTCAGACTCCATGGTTTTAATATTATGCCAGCTTTTTCTTTCTCCCTCCGTAACTTTGCTCTCCATCGAGCCTGGTCTGAAGAATTTCTTTGGGCTTTTTGGATTTCTTTGGGGGTTTTTGTGACGTTTTGGTTGGACCCCTATAAAGGAATCTTGCTATAGATTTTGAATGTTTAAAGAGAGGACTATATACCTTGATGTCAATCTATAAGCAATGTCAGTGGGTTCAGTTTGCACACTGTGTTTACTGTTATCTTTTAAAGGTGGGGATGCAATCTAGCGTTTTGCCTCAGCAAATAGATACCAGAAGGAAATGTGACTCATGAGAGTCCTATTATGGCGTAATTCATATAAGGTTGAATAATAAAATCTAGGGCAGAAGTGGGGTGCTGGGGGCTTGGGAGGACTCCACAATGCTTTCAGAGAAAGCTGAGCACTTCAAAGCATGGATCCAATTAGAACTGTCTTTCCGAAGTGTGTCAAAAGAGTTTCTCTGTCTCTCAATCTCTCTCTCTCTCTGTGTGTGTCTCTGAGTGAGTGAGAGAGAGAGTGTGAGTGAATCCTTTCCAGTTTCCATCCATCCATCCAGTCACATGTGTAAATGAATGAATGGAGCTGAGGTATGTGCATATAGTGTAAGGAAGAGGGAGAAAAGAGATCATCTTAACTTAAAATTGTTATCGTTAATTTAAGATCATCACCATTAACTTAAGACACGAGTGTATTTCTGTCTCCTTCCTAAGAACACCAGCATTCTGACATTGTGGCATCATGATTTGTTCTGAGTAAGAGAGAGAGAATATGTATATGTATATGTATGTACGTATGCACATATATAAGTACCTATGTTAGTTGTGATGCTGTTGCTACCATGTCATGACTTCATCTGATAGATTGTCTGACGATGGGTGGGGAGGTTCCCTGTTCAGACCTGGAGCAATTCTTCTCAGGGTATCTGATATGAGGGACCAGTGATTGTTTTTCTCTGATGTGTTGGGACTGATACCAAATCTGTACCCAGTGGTTACAACTATTCTTTCTTTCCTGGAAACTCTCTGTGAATGAGCACTGATCCAAGAACCTCCACACTGGAGAGCACTGACCTAGTTGAGTTGATCTGAAATGAAGAAGGATGTGTTAAAAAAAAATCGACAGTGAAAGCCTTGTCAAATCTTTACGCAATTTGTTTTCTGCATTCAGCTGCTTCTGTTACATCAGGACAATTCTGTTTGAAGTTTATTACAAGTAATTGTACCAACCAGGAATTTTAGTGAAGCAAGTGTTCTTTGCTTAAGGAAAAAGCTTCTTCTAAATTTCCTAATATCTGTCAGATGTTTGGGTATTGTTTTCTAGTGACTTCCTCCTTCCTTTATTTTTTTTAAAAAATCTTTTTAATGTTATACAGAGGGCTTGTCTTGGCTGAACAGCTTTGGTTGCTTAGAAATCATGTAGGTTGGTATCTGTGAGAACTAGCATAAATTCCAAAGTGTTCATATAGAAGTAGCAAAGTGACGTTATCTTTCCAATGTAAAGTTTAGAATGCAATGAAGTAATTTGGAATAAATCTAATATATTTGTATATTAAAATATATATGAATTATAACTGGTTACGCTAAATGAATTGATTCATGATTTTCACCAATTTGTATGTAGCTAACATTTTAATGTTCTTCTTTGAGTGGAGTGACAAGAACTGATTAAAATCCAGGTGTGGTAGTTCATACCTTATGGACACAGTCCAGCTCAAGTTAAGCAGTTTTGGTCTCCATCAATTTCAGTAGGAATGGCTTAAGCATGTGTTTACCGTTCCATTGAAACTAGTGAGATTGTCTGGATCATGCTTAATATGTATTGTCACCTTTTACATGCTATTTCTTCTTCAGATGTTTTCAGACAGTGCTTTTATTGTGTCTCATTAGCAGAAATTTAGTGCAAATGGAGGCTTTCCGCATGACACTTTCTTCTACTTGTAACAGTCCTGTGCTTTCCTATTTCTTCCATTTCTTTTCCTTTCCACAGAAAATTAATTGAGGAGGAAGAGAGAGCTGCACAATGTGCTTTTTGCTTGTTAGTGTGATGTTGTTAGAGCCCTGTACCTGAAAGTAATTATTTGTTGTAGTATAACGTCAGAAGAAAACCTAATTGTAACTATATGGTATAGCTCAACAAAGTTACTTTTTTCCCCAGGGGCAAGTTACTGTATATGGAAAACTGGACAAAATTCTCCCGGAGGATGCTGAATTTTACTTTGTTTACCATGGCTCCATCCAGAGACATGTGGCTTTTGCCAAACATGTTACTGATGACACCCTTGAATCTATTATTCCAGGTGAGGTTTGTAGTCAGTACTCATTGTCTTGTTGCTTTCCTACATCCAGTATATTTACTTTTGCTAGAGGTGGTAAATTGAGCTCAGATATTTTATTAGATGTCACAATGGAAGACTCTGCTAGGGCGAATGTCAGAAGGGATGCTTCAAGCAACATACTATTTACTTAGGGTCCAAGCATTATTTTGAAGGCCACCATGCAAGCATGCAGTACATTGCCCTCACATATATACCACAATCCCACCTCACTGTTATGTACTGCCAGAATTTGGTAGCAGAAGTCATCAGAAGTCTGTGTCCATCTTTGGAAAAGAACAAAACCCCACCCCTTTCTTTCACTTACAACAATGCAGGTATGTATACCTTATTTTGAGGAAGAATTTCACTTCCTAGTGCCTTTCAGAAGTGTGATTCTTCCTTAAAACAAGGTGGATGCCACCCATCTCTTGTTTTAGCAAGATAAATAAGTTTAAAGTGCTTTTGCTGTTTAAATTCAGCTGCAATGGAGATTCTCTAAGGCAGTGGTTCTCAACCTGTGGGTCCCCAGATGTTCATGGACTTCAGCTCCCAGAAGCCCTGAGCATTGACCATAGTGGCTGGGGCTTCTGGGAGCTGAAGTCCACCAACATCTGGGGACCCACAGGTTGAGAACCACTGCTCTAAGGGCTGCTAAAACAGATTGGAGGGATGGAGCTTGTATGCAGCTTGTGGACTGTAAGGTTCCCCACCTTGGTGTAACTGCTATTCTCATACCTTTTCAGCTCACAGAGAACAAGAAGAGGTTTCTGTCTCAGTGGTCATGTACCCAAAGGAAGGTCCACCTGTGACCCTGGGTTTCTCATCTGTAACTTACAAGCAGGACACAGCTTGTGAGATAGCATGCTTTCTGGTGAGCCACGTGGATTGCCTTACATCTTCCAGCCACAAAACGCTTCTCAGTAGGTTTGGTTTATCATCAGAAGATTTTCAGTCAATGGATCATGTTGTTATGCTTGCTATGGCTTATGAAGAAATGCCACCTGCTTGGAAGATCATTGGAAGTACTTCAGAAGATGGTAAGGACAGAATTCTCTTTCTTTCTTACTTAGACTGCACCTATTTTCTGCCAAGTTCTTACTGTTTTCGGTGAATGAGCAGTAAGACATTCAGTAAGAGGCAGTCAGTACAGCATTAGTGGGCAGAGTTTGGAAAGTTATCTCTTAAAATTGATTTGTTTCTGTTATTGGTCATAGTGGTTGAGAAGTTATTCATTGTCATTATTCGTTACTGTGTGTTTGTAAAGTAACTGACTGTGATGCTCATTAATTTTCTGTTAGTTACATTTTTTTTAAAAAAAAGTCAAAAACTTTTAAAAAAACTGGTAAAAGAATGGCATAAAATGTAAGAATTTTGTCAAAACCCCCTCTATATGTTCTCTTTAAAAGGAACTTTTAAAGGTAATGTAAAAACTTTATTTATTTATTTATTTATTATCTCACCCTTTACTTTGAGCAGCAGAACCCAATGAGCTTACATCTATTATATACCTCTTAATAGAAAAGTTAAAAAAAAAATTAAAATGAATCTATTGAAAACAGTTAAACACACATTGAAAATATAATAACAACAATAACAACCCTAGCCTTATTAAAAGCCCCTTCTGCCACATGAATTATGAGCCAAAGGCTCATCTGAATAAAAAGATCTTTGCCTTCTGGCAAAAAGAGAAGGACCGTCTGAACTGCCCATGAAAAGGAATTCCACAAAATGGGAGCAGTCACCAAGGAGTCTTTATCTAGTTTCCTTACCAAGGGTTACTTATACCAGTAAAGCAACTTTGTTCTCGGTCATTATTTTACTTTGAATTAAATTCAGAGTTGAATAAAATCCAGAAATGTTATAGAAAAGAGAGGAACTCATTACAGATGGGTATGGTACTTGTAACATGTCATTTGCAAACGCTGGGTGTAGGAGACCTAATCAGGGATGGACAGTGGCTTCCATTTCAGCAGTGGTGGAAAATTGGTTTTGAATTTTATTCCAAGCTTTAAAGGAGATATCCAAAAATGCTTCAGCACCTTGGATATCTCTTTTATTATAGTTTGGAATACACTCAGAGGACACACCATGCCCTGACATGGAAGCCACCAGCCAGTGTGGAACTTTCTTTAAAATTCTGTCAAGAGATCATTTTCCTTAAAACATAAAAAGGAGAACAGGAGACGAAGGGAAAAAATGTGGCAGCACCTTTTAGACCAGTGGTTCACAACCTATGGGTCCCAGATGTTTGTGGACTTCAGCTCCCAGAAGCCCCAGCCACTATGGTCAATGCTCAGGGCTTCTGGGAGCTGAAGTCCAAAAACATCTGGGACCCACAGGTTGAGAACCACTGTTTTAGACTGACAGTTTTTATTTTATTTTAGCTTGAGCTTTTGTGGATGTAAACCTACTTCTAACCCAAAGAAATGGATTAATACCACATGGTGCAATACTGAGTGTTATTAAGGTCTCAGGAATAAAACAGATTTATACAGTTATGGGAGTGGGATAGAAAGTAAAAGGATCCAGGAAAGAAAAAAAATCATGTCCTGTGCACTACATTTTCAAAAAGCTAGATGAGGTTATACAGGTGCTTCTGATCTTTACAGTGGTCTGTTAGTGCTCATAGATGAAAGCAACAAATCTGACCACAAACCTTCTTCCCTGGGTTCAAAACTCCCTCTGAGAAGATTCCTTTTGTTATATGAACTGTAGTCAGGACTTTTGTATTAATATTTGTAGTGTGCTGTGAAGCCATTGTCTTTGTTCATAATGGATTGAAATTTGTGAATATAATTCAGTGCAATTGTTTTGTCTTTTTAGTCGTCCTTTGTAATTTCCTTTTTCAAGGATTGCAGCCTGTAAATCCTGTAGAGTACCTCCAGGAAAGTTGAAATGTTCTGCAACTGTTTTTTGGGTGTTGCCATTCCTAATGTTAGATTTGTGCTCATTAATCTTCTTGTGTAGAGACTGTCTTGTTTGTCCAGTGTAGAGAGTAGAGGGGCATTGCTGGCATGGCATAGGACAGCATATAATCATGTTGGAGGAATGCACCTCTGATGTTGTGGGTGATGTTATTAATTCCTGTACTATTGCTTCCAGAGTAGATGTGGGGACAGAGCTGACATCTGGGTTCGTGGCAAGGTTTTGACCACATATTACCATCTATGTTACCTAGTCTATTGTGAGTGAGTAGCTGTTTAAGATTTGGAAGTTGTCTGGAAGTATTCTATCTGTCATAGAATGCATGCCAGCAGCAGTGATGGCTGAACCAGTGGGGCATGGAGCCAGAGCCAAAAACAAGTAGGTTGCTTCTTTTCTTTCTCTCTTTCTTCCATTCCTTCAAGAAGCATCTCTCTCTCTCTTTTCCACTGCTGTCTCTCTTTTCCCCTCTTTTGCTCTCTCCCTTCTTTTCTTTCCATCCAGTGGACTTCTGAGGCATGGACCACATCTTCTTGCCAGAAGTCTGAATTGCTTGTTCGCTGAGGGCTTTTGACATGAGGGTGACAGTTGTATGTAGCTGGAAAGCTGCTGGCTGCCCACTGCTGTGCAACATGTTCTGTTTCCTTGTGGAGTCATATCGGTAGAGATGTACTGTGTATTTTTGTGTGTGTGTGTGTGAGAGAGAGATTGGTTCATTAACGAGTGTACAAGCTGAGTATGGGAGAGAAGGCAACTGTCCATCTTGTTGATTAATCAGCAAAGCAACATCAATAACCTGAAATTAAAACAGCATGTGTGTTGATTCCCTCAAGCTCCTTCTACCAGCTGGTTACAAAACACTTAACTTCCCCGCCTCCTTAGCTGGCTGTATGCCAGCTGCAAATTGTTTTCTGTCTAGTTCCCAACTGGGTATGCAGAGGTGTGACATAGCTGGTAGTCAGTAATATGCGTTAAAGAAACATATTTCAGTCCATCAAAAATTAATGAGTGATCATCTTGAGCAAACGTTTGAACCAGAAACCCACGAACCACATGGGTTGAGTTCTGTACTGGAATCTACTTTAGGAACTGTCATGGGAGAAAAATGGGATATAAGTAAAATAAATTAAAAATGCTGAGTGACATCATTTCTTTCCATGCCTGCATTTCTGGAATATGAATTAGCCTTCAGAAATGAAATAGAAGATTTTAAACTGCCATTGTTTTAGGTTAACAGTGCTATGTGAAAAATCACAAAATCCATTTATACCAGGAATACCACAAAGCCTTAATAGTTCTTTCTGCAATTCAGTCTCTCTCTTTTAAAAACGCTTTTGTTTCCTTGGTAGATTCAGTTCAGTTTATGAATAAGGCTTGTCAACCCCTGATGAAAACTTTGAGCCTTCAAACAAAATGAAAATTGTGAAAATAAAATGTCTCTGCCTTGATTCCTAACAGATGAAGTCTATTTATTCAAAAATTGTTATTACATAAACAAAAGGAGACATCCATTGTCTAGAATCAGTAAAAGAATGCTGCAGTACAGGAACTGTGGCTTGCTAACTACCTCTTTATTACATTACTACCCCAGATGATCTGTCATTGTTTGTTTTAACCCTGTTAGGTATGGTTTGCACTGAATCGTATTATAATGAAGGTACAATATGGGGGGGGAGCTAATATTTGTGTAAACAAGGTTGCTTTTTTAAGAAAAGTATTGCTTTAGAGGAAGTAAACAAATACTTTCCGTGTAAGCATTTTTCTTAGAATATAGTTTTGTATAGTTACCAATGTGCTACTTATAAGAGAAGGTAGGTGGTAAACTGAAACAAGGGGTCTCAGGTCTTCGTGCTACCCCCAAATTCATTTCCAGAAGGGCAACCTGGAATGACATTTGATGTGTCGTGAGATGCTTTGGTTGGAAAAGTTGTACAAATTCTGATGTGTTTGTGGAAGCACTTACATGATCCATCTTCAGTCTGTTGGCCCTCAGATATATTGGACTACTGTTTATATCATCTTGAGCCGTATAGGATATAAAGATATCATTGGTGTTCATTGGAGATGGCTGCTTGGTGCCCTCCAGATATGTATGACTACAAATCCCATATTGCCTAGCCACTATTATGAGAATTTAATTCTAGCATATGGGAGCAGGTGGGCACCACGCTGCGGAAGGCTGCTCTAAGTCATATTGAGCCAAGTCCTAGCCACTACAGGAGTGCTTTGGGCTTCTGACAGACTTAACTAAAAGTATGAAACGACCCCGTCTTCTTGGTTGTCTGCTTGTACAAAGCCTTACCACTTGGTAAACCTTTTGCCTGATTCTGTTTTTTGTTTGCAGGAAATTGATCCCATTCCATCCTGCCTTGCCATAGATTTAGTGCAGGGTTAGCAACATATTGCCTTTCAGATGTGATACAACTGTAGCTCACACCGTCAGCTCTAGTAAGAATAGCCAGTGTTGAGGGATTGTGGGAGTTGCATCCCAGTTACATCTGGAAGGTTATGAATTACTCGAGATGAACAGCTAATTTGCCTCCCTCCACATGAAGCTGTTTTCTTCCCATTATCTAGACTGCACTTGGGTTATAAATTCTGAAGTCTCTATATGGGTACTAGTAAAATTGTCACGTAAAGGAAGAAAAGTGTTTGCATTGCTTGACTGTATGAAAAGCTTTTGGAGTTTTCACTGGCACCTTTGCAGAAACAAGCATGACTGGCATGTTTTTCTGAAAGCTGCCCAGCCAAAATCCACCACTGTGAGATGCACACCAGCTACTTTGATACAGCCATGCTGAAGGCATTGTAATAACATAATCACTTTTGTTCCTGTTGACCAGTCAGTCCAAAGTGCAGAAGGAACTTTGGAACAGGCAGCCAAGTAAGCAAAATTGGATCCATATCCTTGTGGCAAAATAAGTGCTGCAGTCTTGTATAGCCATTGCTTAAACGCAGGCAGATCAGCACTAATAAAGCAGTTCTTGAAGGATTATTATTATTGCAGAACATTATTGCTTCATCAAATGTAGCATCCCCACAGTTGAAATGTAGCCCGGCAAAGGACTGGAAAAAAAACTTGGCAGATCTGTCTTCAACTTAAATCTGCCAGTATTCTGCATACCATATGAGAACTGTGTTGGTTTTTTTTTTAAAAAAAAAAAATCTGGAAAATTACTTGGTTATACTGAATTTCTTAGCGCATGTAAGAAGAGGCCAATTGTTATTCCTCAGAGATTTCAAAGAAGTAACCATGTTAGACTTTTGCAGCATAATAAGGAAGAAAGGAGAGTGGGGAAAAAAGGAATCTGGCAGCACTGTTAAAGCTAACTGGTTTTTGTTGTAACATGAACTTTCATGGATATAAACACAGTCCTTCAGATGCAGTACAGAGTGATAAAGAGGAATGTGCAGTTGTATCACTCTGTATTACATCTGATGAAGTGTCTTTATATCCACAAAAGCTCATGCTAGAACAAAAACCAGTCAGTCATAAAGGTACTGCCACTTTCCTTTTCCTCCCTCCCTTCCTCCTTTTTATCTTTAAGATGATTACTGTAGAACAAATGGAAGATGAGCTTGCAAGATTTTGTAGTTTCTTTTCCTCCAGAATAAAAGTTGTATGACAAGAGAAAAATGTAACAAGCACAGTAAGTGGACTAGCATGCTGCTGTTCAGAAAACATTAGAATAAGTGAATCACAGGTCTGGAAGGGATCCTAAGAGTCATCCAGTCATAAGTTACTACTGAAAAAAGGTCCTGTGCTTAGGAAACACTTATTCATTTCACTCTATAGTGACTGAATCTAGTGACTTGTTTGTGATTTTAAAAAAGTGGCTGTCTGAATGAACAACCATGACTGTAGTCTGGCTTCTAGAACTACATGGAAGCACTACAGTCATCTAGAGGCTTCTGCAGTCATAGAGATGCTTCATTGCATGTAGCTTTTCATTAGGGAGATGTATAATAAAGAGCAAACAGGTAACAATATATGGAAAAGGGGAGACGATTTTTATGTACAGGTGCTGTGTTTTTGGTTAGACTCAAGCTATTGAAAATCTTCTTCAGGAATATTTTACAACCAACTATTACTAACTCTCATGCATTTGATGGGACATGTTAGTCCCCCAAAATAATGTGTAATTGTATAATCCATACAAAAATACACATATAATGCAGGCATTCTGTATCATTGCAGCTTGAGTGGTACCAGGTATATTTGTTTTCACACAAAATGGGGCCAAAAAAGTAAAAAAAAGTAAAGAAAAGAAACAGAAATGGCCCTTTGCCTTTTTTTTTTTGTTTCATTAGGATATATTTTTGTTGAACCATGTTGCAGTGGAACAGAAGTGTCATGCTTAGTTATCCATAGGTTCACTCCATTTGAGAATACATTGTCATTCCGATTGGAGCCAGGAAGCACAAGAAGTGTCATTTTGTTAGAAGCATAGTGGAGCCTGCTAAATCTGATAAATGTTTTGTCAGTGTATGCACAGATGTTGGAAGCTCTCTGTACTTGTAATTTGTACCTATTCATTTTATGCTTGTTTATTTTCTAATTGTAGAGCCTGGTCTTTGACTGTTATGAAGTCATCAAATAGATGTGTACTTAGATCCTAACCTTAATCAGAACCCTGACACTCGCCATTTCCGCACGAGACTGTTATAGCACTATGATTCTACTTTCAACATCCTATGGAATGTTGAAAGTGGAATCATAGTGCTATAACAGTCTTGTGCGGAAATGGCCGCTGACTCTAATCCTCAATATGTTGGAATTGTCATGGGAGGGAAGAAGAGTCAGAAAACACCACACACCTCCATTAGTGAAAGTTTTGTGTTTTGTTTTTTAAATCCTAGTGAATGAGGGGTAATTTTTATTTTCCAGTAATTTTGTTGCAAAGTAACACTTTTAACACTTTGTCAGCTGACTATATTTGGGTGACTAGAATGGCTTGTTAATTAAATATGTGCATATGCTATTTCCTCCATTCTTCAGTGTTAAATAATGCTTTACAGGATTTTGTAATACTACCAAATCTGATTTCTGCTGAACTTTAATGAAGGTTAAAATTATAGACTCTAACTAAGAATGTAAGTAGGAAAAATAACTTCCTATTTAACTATCTACCAGAAATTGAAGTGAGTTCCTGTTTATATTAATTCATCATATTGATTTCTTCCTTCAGCAGGCTAATGGTGAATTGTTGTTCAGTGTATTTGTTAACCAGTTTTGTCAGGCATTTATAGTTTCTGCATGAGATGTTATACTTGATTTACTTGTAGTGGTTTCACTGTTTTAATGTAGTAAATGTACATTACAGGTTTACCTTTCTTCTGCTGCATTGTAAACATTTCAAACTAGAGGCCAAGTAGAATGTTTGCAGCCTTTATATACTAGGGCCCTCTTAAGTCAGTCACCTACAAAAGGGTCCTGTCGTTTTTCTTTTTTTTTTTTTTGCTTGTATTTCTCTCACAGAAGCCGAACCATTAGCTGTACTATTTCCCCTTTTGTTTGGGGCTGGGGACCTGCTTTCATAACCTCTCATACAGCTGCTCACTCTGTGCCACCGCTTCACTCTTGCTCATTTCTAGAGTTGGCCCTACCATTGGGCAGTGCAAGGAAGCTGTTTTAGGCAGCAGATCTGAAGAATCATGAAAATATAGCATTGATAATCTACTTACTTAGAATAAAATTCCCAGAATCTTCAAGCCAGTATGTTCAGTGGTGCCATTCAGCTAGTTTGCATCCATTTGCCACAATTGGTTGTTAAAATTGTTAAAAGTTATGGAGGCTGGGGAGGTAAAAGGGAGGAGCCAGTAGTGAAAAGGAGGAAGAGACAAGAGATTGGAAGAGGAGGCAGAGGGGTGAGAGGCTCAGAGGGAGGGAAGGACTGGATCCTCCGGAGCCGGTGGGGAGAGCCAGGGATGGAAGCTGGTTAATTATTTTGAATGACACCACTGAGTGTATTTGCTGGCTGTGATGGCTTAAGGGTTCTGAAAGTTATGGTCCAAAAAGTAACTTTTCTAAGCTCTGCATGAAAAGAAAGAAAACTGTGAGTTGTTTATTTAAATGGCATTTTTATTGCTATGAAAGGAGAGTGGCTTCTGTGAGATTATATGCCTTTGGTGCCCAGATAGCTTGAACAGGCTAGAATAATGTGCACATTGATTTTGGAAGAGCAGGCAGGAAAAAAAAATGTCTTAGGCTGATGCTGTCTGTCTCTGTCGTACTACTCTATTACTTTTCCAGATTGTGAACCATGTTCGTGGTAAGGTTGCAGGGTCATAAGCACAGCACAGTAGAAGCCAGGAACAAGAACAATATGTGTAGGTTTTGTATAAGAAACAAAACTTCAAAACACAATTACTCTGGCTCAAATTTCTAGACACTCTGCCACTCTTTTACAGTGCTATGTATGTTACCAAACTGCGAATTGTATGCTGAATCATAGTGTAAGCACAAAGATCTCAAAATGCAAGAAGGGAAGGAAAGTAGCAGGATGTGATATAACAGCAAGTGATTTCATGTGATCAGAGGGTCTGAATGCTAGAGCTCATCATTCGGTATATGCATGACTTAAATATGACAGCTTTTCTGGAATTTTTCTGCTACCTCTCCAACCAACCTCAGTAAAAATCCCATCAGTGTTAAAACAAACACTATTCTTAGAACAGGGTCTTTAGATAAGGCAGGGACTGCAGAAGGCCTCAAGACTGTGTGTTGTTATATCAGTCACATAATATGGCCTTCCCAATGCCTGATAAACTTTCTGTTTCTGCTACCGTCTTCAAGGCTTACTGAGCATCTGGAAGGCCAAAAACATGACCACACAGCATACTGGCCAGCTTCAGATTCTGATCTGGGGGAGCCTAATAAAAACCATCTGTCTGGGTTCATAGCTGCTGCAGACAGCATTTAGCTGTGAATCCTGCAAGATCCTTCTCTGTCTGGCCCATTTCCACCGGACTTGGGAAGACAGGTGCTTGAAATAGCTCCAGTAGCACGCTACTGCTGCTGAAGTGCTTAGAGACCATGAGGGCGGAGTCATCTTTAGGATTTATGGCTTGGAAAATATTTTCTTTGGATGAAATGCATTATTTTTGCTGCTACTTGGATGTATTTTTCTTTTCTGGTGTTTCTCTTTCATTGGGCTTTGATGTGAAATATGAGTGGTTTTATGGCTTTTAAAATCCTGACCAGCATACCCTGCAGCATTTCATAGATGAAAACCAGAACACATGTGACCAAACAACATCAGATTGTGGTCAAAATGGCAAACGTTATTAATGAAGAAGAACATAAGCTAGGAAAGATGCAGTAGTTTGTTTTGCCCGTGCCTGTTGGGAAGGGAAAGATCTCATCCCCTCCTTTCCCCTCCTTCCTGTTGAGTTCACTCAGTATAGTCTACAACCTACCATTTCTGGGCAAGATATTGGAGTTTATGGTGGTCTGCCAACTCCAGGGGTTACTGGATGAAATGGATAATCCATATCCATTTCAATCTTGTTTCAGGCCTGGCTATGGGACCAAGACACCTTTGGTTACCTTGGCATATGACGTACGCTCAGAACTGGACAGGGCAAGTTTGTCCGAAATGTCTTGTTTCTGCTGGACCTCTCAGTGGCTTTCAGTACCATCAGCCATGGTATCCTTCTGGACCTCCTTGTTGAGATGGGACTTGGAAGCACTGTTTTACAGTGGGAGGATTGAACCTAGAGGGTCGTACTTGGGGGGGACACCTGTTTGACCACTGACCATTCGCTTGTGAGGTCCCTCAAGATTCTGTTTTGTCGCTGTGCTTCTTAACATATACAAGAAACTGGTGGGTGAGGTGGTCTGGAGTTTTGGGGTGTGATGCCATCAGTATGCAGATGATAGTCAACTCTACTACTCTGTTCCACCCCAATCCAAGGAGACTGTTCTGGTCCTAAGCCAGTGTCCGTCATGAATAATGGACTGGATGAGGGAAAACAAATTAAACCTTTTTCCAGACAAGACAGAGGTACTCCAGGTCAGTCAGAAGACAGATCAGGGAATAGGGTTCGGTCTATGTTAGATGGGGTTCCCCCTGAAGGCACAGGCCCACAGTTTAGATGTCCTCCTGGACTTAGCTTTGAACTTGGAGGCCCGGGTTCCTGAGGTGGCCAGAAGTGCTTTTGCACATTTAAAGCTTGTGCACCAACTGCTCCTGTTCCTTGAAAGTCAGTTCTGGCCGTGATGGTACATACCTTAATTATACCCATTTAGACCATTGTAACATGCTGTACGTGGGACTGCCTTTGAAGGGTGTTTGGAAACCTCAGCTGGTTCAGAGAGCTGCAGCCAGACTTTTAACTGGACAGGTTATAGAGACCATACGCCACATCCCTGTTGAAACAACTCCACTGGTGCTGGTTTCTTTCTGGGTACAAGTGCTGGTTATGACCTATAAAGCCCTATATGGCTCAGGACCAGGCTACTTGACAGACTATATTTCCCTGTATGAACTGGCCCAGGCTCTGAGATCACCAGGAGAGGCCCATCTCTCAGTGACACCACTATTGCAAATGTGATTGGTGGGGATGCGAGAGAAGGCCTTCTCAGTGGCTGTCCCTAGGCCTCTGCCAGGGAGACCAGAATGGTCCCCTCCTTGTTATCCTTCTGGCAGGAGACAAAGACCTTTTTATTCAGGCAGGCATATGAATGCAGAAAATTTTTAAAGAATGGGCTTGGGATGCTGTACTGTTTTAATTTTAATTGCTTCTTTTAATCAATTTTTAGCTATTTTAATTCTTTTATAGCTTAATTCTGTTTTTTATGCACTATTTAGATGTTTTAAATTGTATTGTTCTAATATATGAGCCACTTTGAGGCCCAATGTTGGACAAAATATGGGATACAAATGATGATGATGATGATGATGATACGGTATTCTGAACTCAGTTTGCAATAACTGAAGTAAGCTGATGAAAAAAGGAGCAAAGTGGGAGGAGATGAGACAAACTGAGATACTTTGAACACAGCTGAGAAAGTGGGATGACAAAGGATTGTCCCTGCCAAATTGGGACAGTTATAGGGTATGGACTTGTAAATGCTATTGATATTGGAAATTCAACAATCCTCTACACTTAAAGAGTTAAAACTGTTTTAGAAAGAGCAGCAGTGATAGGATTAAATGGTCTTCAGTCATCCAAAGTCTCCTCATCTCTTATCCACCTATCTTAACGTCTCTTGAGATTTAAATACTTTGAAATCTTTTCCACGTCTTCTGTTTTTGCTCCCTCATTCTCTCACTTCTTATAACTGCTATTTCTTCCAAAAATGAGAAAAGCTTAGTTCTGTATTAGGTTAGCATTCTTAGAGGGTTTTTTTTTAATCTTTAATGGTGTTCTATTATAGAGCGTTTGTTTCTTTATCAATTAATCAGAATTTCTAGCTGCTGTGCACATGCAGTCTTCATCAATTGAATTATCTGGAAATGAGACATCGTATATAATTTGATCATGTAAATTCTTCTGATGTTGTAATACACAGCTTTGAACATTATTTCACTATGGAAAAGTGGCATATAAACAAACTGATAGTATATAGTTGATGCTTGTTTCTAGTGATTCATCTCAGATCAGTACTAAATTACTAGGATCACAAAGATAAGGCTGTTGACGTGTTTTCTTCGACATTAATTACTGGCTTCTCAGAAGATTACATGCTATAACGTTCTAGTCAGTATTCAGAATCTGTAATGAAGAAATGTGAGTTGTGTCAGAGATGGGCACCTCAACAAACGGAGTGTGAATCATTTGTTCTCTTCCTTGATCTCATTGTGTGTATGTGCCTTCAAGTCATTGGTGGATTTACAGCAACCTCATGAATTTCATAGTGTTTTATTAGGCAAGGAATATTCAGATGTGGTCTTGCCAGTTCATTCCTCTGAAATATAGCAACAGCACCTGGTATTCATTAGTGGTCCCTAAGAAGGGCTGACCCTTCTTAGCTTCCATGATCAAACAGGATCTGGTGTCTTTAGAGTAGTTCAGCTCTTTTGACCTCCTAACATTAAGTGAAAATGCTTCCAACAATTTTTTCACTATGCAGTTGCACTAGATCATAATATTTCATACAGAGGTTAGAACAGGTGCTTTTTGGTTTAGAACTCCTAAGTCTTTCATAGACATGCTGTTTGGAGCATTCTGCATGTTGAAGTCCAAAAAATATTTTTTTTCTGAGCTTTTGAGATTATACAAGATCTATATACCATTGTCTTCAGTTGGCAGCCTTCACATGTGCTTTTCTAGTGTTTCACTAGAAACATCTTTCCTTTCTAGAAATCTGTTGAGGGAAAAAGGCAGAATAACTGAACAATAGGAATGTAAATGTTTGGTTATTTAATTTTCACAGGTGAGAATGGCAATTTTTATTTTGGTTTTCTGGAACTTTTTTTGAAAAAATGTGTTTTTTTTGCATAAAATACAATATTTCTGTGCAAAAATAATTTTTAATGCAAAATCCTTTTTTGCACAATATTTTGATATTGCTGCTAATCAAAAGAAGAGCACAGGGGCAAAAACGAATATCATGGTGATTAATTTTTTTTTCTAAAGGATGTTTCAACCTGCCAAAACACCCTTTATCTTTAAGGATGAAGAAATTTGTGAGAATTCTTTATTTCCCTGTTATACGGTGTCTTTTAATGGCAAGTGACAGGAGCCTTCTGTCTGGAAGCACCCTGGGTCTTCCATGTTGCAAAGACTCATTTTAATGAAGGGCAATGTCAATAACTGGGTATTTGTTTAAAACTCCTTGCTCTTGGCAAATGTGTCATCCTGAATAACTCACCAAATGCACTGTCAATATTCTGGATGCTATGACAAACTTTTTAAAAGAAGGGTTATGTACTAGCATGCATATTTGTAGATTGTCTTCATGCACAGTCTTGTCTTTACACAGTTTCTGAAGTCAGATAAATGTCTTGCAGGATTAGGGAGATAACTAATGTGCATATTAAAAATGTGTTATTGGATGTGAAAGCCTGTCAGCACGTCAGTAGCTCAAAGGAAGAATTTGCCTGAAAAAAATGGAAGCTGTTGGCCTGTTGTGATGTCTTGTGTTCTCTCCAAGACACAACTATAGTTTTTAGCTTCCTTCCTGGAAATGAATGAACTGTATCATTCAGGGAAATCTGAGTCATTTCTGTCAGGAGAAATATTTATTTTGTTTTTAATTGTGTTGAGCAGAGAAAAGGATTCAGGTGTGAGAAAGAAGAGAAAGATTTATGTAATGGTTTAAACAGACTGGTTTTAGCGCCTGTGTTATCACTTAAACTGTGTGTTTTGGCTACAGGCTTTAGAAATGATGCAAAACACGGTTTAGCTTTTAAATCCCTTCCTGGCTTCTCACTGTCTTGTTGTATATCCCGTCACTCTATAACAAAAACAGGCCACCATATCTTTGCAATAAATGATTTGATGAAAAACAGTTCTGGGGATCTTCCAGCAGTCTAAAATGAATTTTACTCCCTTTACTCTTTAATTTAAGGTTGCAGTATTGCTCCATCTTTAGAATTAATGCTGTTTGCTATCTTCTGCCTTTATTGGGTTTAATATTTCCAGTTCCTCAGACTTCAGTATCAGACCATGATTGCATTAAGTACATAGATTTGCTCTTGAAGCTCTTACAATCTTCTTGCAAATGTACTTTAAAGTTGGCTGTAAATGTAGAGAGTCTAAATATGCTCTCCAATTGGCTGACATGATTATGAACCCATACTGATAAAGCCAGTAGGTGAAAAAGTCAAGGTTTTTCACTCTTGACCTCTGCTGTGCCACAGTTGTAGACCATGATATATGCAAAGTTAAGTGAGATTTGGAGCAACAATAATAGATAGATCCATCCTTTATTTTCATCAGCTATTCTAATAGAAATATAGTGTTCTACTAAAGTTAAAAGTTATAGTTTTATTGCGTTCATAGACCATTATAGTTAAATGAAGTCCGTATAATATACATTGCAAAGCCTTCTAAAAACTATGTAAAATCAGGACTTAGAAAACTATGTACAATTTCTTTTGAAGACATAGTTGTCACCATATATCTTGATCTGCTAAACGAAAGGATGCGTAAAAATAAGATGAATATCCTGGCATAAATGTAAAGATAGAGGAGATCAAATCCCTGCTTAGATCCCTATAAAAAGGACAAAATAGCAGCGCATGAGACTGATTCAGTGGTGCCATTACCACAAGGTAACTGATCTTGCAATAGGATGTTGGGCAAGGAATGTTTACCTGGGTCCTATAGCAGAAAATCATGGTTGTCGTATGTGAAATTGTTAAATGTTTAACTACTTTTTATTGTTAAGTATATGTTTTCAGTTATTTTAATTTTAAATAATGTACATGTAAATAGTTGAATTCTACTTTAATGTTCACTTTGTGCATATTTGTAACTATAGTGGCATCATTTTTATTCATAAATTGCCTTGAGTCCCAATCTTGGAGAAAAGGCAGAGTATTAATGAAGTTCACACCACCGCCACCACTGGAAAATCAGTGAAAATCCCTACGTGGTACTACCTTATAGTTCTCATACTATTCACTTTAGCTAAGATGTGACCGTTATTGCCACTGAAGGAGGAACTACTGTCTCTCTGCTGTCTCTCTCCATCCAAGGATCCAATGCCAGGTGCATCTTTTACTTAGGCAAGACTACAGCGTTGGAGTCCTGCTGCCTTTCCCTAAGCTTAGAGAGAGGTGGGATAGCTCTTTCAGGATTTGGCAATTTTGGCACTTTGGAGTGCCTCCCAAGTTTTCTAGATATCTAGAATGTCTTCTGATGATGTACTGTATTTTGAAGGCAGACTGTTGGATAGCATCAAGATTTCTTGTTGCTTTCTGAGTTTTTCTGAGGCTTAGCCAATGAAACAGAAATTAATCCACATCCTTTTCCCCAAATGACAGCAGAGGAGAAGAGTCTCCCCACCCAAGATGCATAGAGATTCATGCTTAGCATGACACTGAAACCTCTCAAATTTCTCTTTTGGGGTTGTGATCTTATTGGGACATTATAATGCCCCAACTCCTGTCTTGTGTAAAGGGGTTTCAAACACATTGTTATGCAAGTTGTTTCCAGATGTGCAACAGCCTCTGAGCTTAACCCCATCCCCCTCCACCAAGATGGCCACTGATAGATTTGTAGAGTGTGCTTGGACATGCCAATCAAATGCTTGGACTTACCACCCTGTCACTTTTAGCTGGCTACCTCCATCATCTCTGGAGAAGCCTTCTGCTCCATTAGCTAGCGGTAGGGTCTTGATGGGTGAGAGTGTATCTCAACACTTCCTGTTTGTGCTGTGTATGACTTCTCCAGCACAGACACCTGAAATTCACATTTCATGCTAACATTGCCCCATATTTTCATGAAGGGTATGTCAGGAGCATCGGTGATTACGGTACCTGTAAATATTATTGAAGATGACTGTGAGAGTAGGGGAAGGCAAGGTAAAGAAGGAAGCTGTCGTTCATGTTTTTGAGCACAGTTCTCTCTTCTCAGCTGGACCTGGTTGCAGTTCCAGACCTTTCTAAGATTTTGCAGAAGGTGATCCTATAGCAGAGAGAGCATTCCAGAGATCCCAGCATCCTGTCACAACAAATGGTATAATTGAGACTGTAACCAATTTAATTCTACCTAACTATTCCATAGCTGACATACTGTTACCCCACTGGAAAACCCTGTCCCAAGGTCTACAATTTTGATATTAAGATTCAATGTGCCTGAGAGGTCACCCGGATGGGCACGTAGGCAGCAATGGTCGAACGATCGAAAACCAGGTCAGGCCAGTACAATCCACTGTCACTTAGCCCCAGGAGACCTCAAGCTGTGCAAACCCACAGTAGACAAAGGGTCCCCAGCCCCTGAGAAACTGACTTGAGGGGATTAGTGTGTTTGCCCCAAGTTGAGCACCAATAGCAATAAAATCCGATCAGGTAAGGACTGTTTACATAAAGTCACACTACAACCCAATGCAACTGAAGATCCTGAGACTTTGGCAACACCTTGTAACCTCATCATGCAAAGTAAGTTACCATTGTGGAGCTTCTTTCTCGTTGCGACACTCATTGTACTCCCCGGGAAAGGATTAGCCCTCCAGGTACTTTTCCCCCTACAGATAGTCCCTGTTTTTGAGCGGTTCTTTGGATCACTCCCAGTCATCCCAGCAGACCATTTCCCCATCCGTTGAGTAATCCCCTCAACCCTCTCCGTGCTGAGCTCAACTTCTTCACTGTTTTTCCTGGACCAAGGACTTCAGGAAAAGGTGCAGTATTACCCCAACTACAATCCCTTCAATATTCCTCCTATCCAGTTTCCTCTCTTTTGCTTCTTAATAGGTCTTGAGTGAGTGATTGTGTTGGTGCATGAGACTTTTATTCGATGAAATTATTTTATTGGACATCTTCATTTGGTTTTTGGCTTGGCCTGACCCAGTAAAAACTGAGTAAAAAGACCTCGCTAGGTTACCCTGCCTCTCGCATTGCTATTGCTCGTGCTCTGGCTAGTTTCCATACCCCATCACGTGGAGCACATTAAGGCGTCTCCCATGGGACTCCAAAAATCAGGGTAACAATACCACATGTCTGTGTCTGGGTAACAGGTCCCCTGGGCTGGGGTGCAGTCCCTCTAGGGTGAAGCCCGTGAAAGATGGATCCCCAAGGTCTATATCGGCAAGAAGTGAACAAAGGAAGCTGAAGTATACAGGCTTATCTCTCGTCCTAACTGCTATGGGAATATTATAAGTCAGTTGGTTACAGGAAATTTTACTTACTAGTTCTGTTTCCAGCTTCGTATTTTTTTCCAGCCAAGCTAAAGTGAAACTATCTAGCCAAGTCTAATAGATATAATTTAGTCCATTTTGCTTTAAAGACTTGCGAGTAAAGGCAATATTTTGTGGGCTGCAAAAACTACATGAAAGACAGTGGCCTTACTTTTAAGTAGTTGTAGAAACAGAGGCTTTTCTATAAGCTATTGCATGAACAGACTTGTGGTTCCTCTAGTGTATAAGCTTTGTAGGAGGCACTCTCAGTGTTTCCAGGAGTGTAGTTTTTAACCAACTGTATACAGATTTCAGTCTTATTTGACTTGAGCTTTTATCTGTCTTACTTGACAGTGGTATGGTAATATTACTTACAAAGTGGTGGCATTGTGCCAGGGAGAGAGTGTGGTTCAGAAGTTGATGCAGATCAGAGTAATCTTGCTCTTTTACTTTCTGTTTATGTTTTTCGATGTCAGGATTACTATTAATCTTACCATATGCCTCTTTGTGTTGGTTGCAAAGTTAATTTTTGGAAAACTTCATCTGTGCTTTATAAGAAAACATTTGGTTTTCCAGTTAATAAGGAGGCAAACCAGTATATACTGCAATTTTTGATACGTATATTTTGAGCAGTTGTCCCATAATACAGTTAATTGTCCTATCCCTGGAAATCTCATAGATAACATCCAGAAGTAGTTTGCTGTGCCTGATTTGATACTGTGTACTTTCTTAAAGGAAGGACAAAGATGAAGGGATACCTTTAATCTTTGGCAGTTGGTTTTCCTCATCTTGGAGTTATTCTATTTAGTGCATGCACAAAAGCGGATCCCCTTAGCCTGGCTTCAGTGTGGGAGTTTAGAGTGAAGCTCACTGTCTAACAGTGGAATTTCACTGCTGTGACACAAGCATATTGTATAAGGCACTGTGCTTTCCATTCATCTGCTTGGTCCCCAGGCTTGCAAGTAGAAGCTTAAGAGACACAAATAGAAAGTGAAAAAAGAAAAGAAGCCTAAAATCTGCAACATTTGTCCACCACTGGTTGGATATCCTTTACTCAGTACCGGAAACCGTACAGCAGTGACTATGCCTAACTACAGGAACCAAGAAAGATGCTTAAGCTAGAAATAACTTTTGGGGCAATTCAGAGTGTTAGATTACGTATGTGTAGAACAAGGACAGTGAACCTAATTTATTTGAAGAGGGAGGCAGCAAGGAAAACAACACTCAGTTGTCTCCAATGTTGAGATGGATATACTTCTTGTAACAAATAAGGAGCCTCTTTGTTCTAAATAAAGAGTAAACAATGAATATAATTAGGTCTTATAAAGAGGAAAAAGGAAGCCTTCTCCACAAATGCAGTACAACAGAATCCAGTTAAGGATCTCATCCTAGAGTTACTGCAGTCCAAACACCCACAGGAATGAGTGGGAATCTTTGAAGTGGAAAGAATAAAGAATGGGCACAGTTTTTTGTTGCCTAGGAAAGACCTGGCAAAACCACCTCTGAGTATTCCTTGCCTAAGAAAACCCTATGAAATTCATGGGGTTTCCATAAGTCGAAAGGTGACTTGAAGTCACATACACACACACGCACACATTGCTCTTCTGCCACTTCCCGCTCTCCTTTATTGACCATTCTTGATCCTGTTTTTCTAAAATTCTTTTGCCTTCTACTATATGCATTTTCTTGGTGTATTTATTAACTCAATGTATATCTTGCTTTTCCTGCCAAAATGGCAGTCCAAAGGGCTAACAAAATATATTTTAATAGACAAATAATTATTCAACATAACATAAAACATATTGAAACACAGTTAAAAGTGCAGCCATAAAAGAAATAGGTAACACCTATTAATCTGTTAAAAATCCCTTCAGCAGCAATCTACTTTGCATTCTAAGTAAAAGACGTCTTTCTCTGCCAGCAGAAAGACAGGCTAGGTTAGCCATGTCTTTTTTCTCAGCAGGGAGCTTCAAAATCTAGGAGAAGTTATCCAGAAACTCTCATATTCTCACAAGCGTGTGCAGTAGTGGTGGGACCAAGGAGGGGCCTCTGCCAAGAATAGCACTGATTGAAAAGCTCATTATTGTTTGCAAGGTGGGCAATTAAAACTCAGCCTAAGTTGCAAGTAATGGCAAAGTCTTTCAAAAGCCTGGTTCCAGTTTGCATCGGGCTGTATAGGTGATTACCTATAAGGCAGGGGTTCTCAACTTTTGGTTTCCAGATGTAAGCTTATGAAAGAGAAATAGATGTAGTTTGTCATTTTTTATTTTTAAGTTTTTTAGACTCACAGAGTTACAGTGCAAAAATGCCATATCACTGTTGCACTATAACTTAAACTAAAAAAGGAGACAGAGAGAGAATATATTGTTCCCATACAACTCAGAAAGAAAAAGAAACTCACTTGAGAATGAGAATAAAATGTTGCAGCTGCCAAGAATTGCCAGAAAATAGGACAGCAGTGATGTTATTCAATTTTTTTAAAAAACCCAGAGTTACAGCAACAAATACCACAATCTCTTGATATATTTGTCTTGTTTTGAGCAGCCCTCTATTTATAACAGCACATGATTTCCCTCACTGATTTATTTTGCGTTTAGTGTGTTCTGGTTTGTGATTCGTCATTGGAAGATATACATAACCGTAGTTTGCAAGGCACATAACTCTGAGGAAATCCAACTGTGTATGTAGAAATGGGTTCATTGCAAGGAATAATTATTGTCTTATTAAGTGGGAGAGGTACCATGCAGGGCAGCAGGAGGGAAGCCAAAAGTTTCCTCTTTCTCCATTCCATTGATGACAGCCTCCACCAGATCAGAAAGCTTCCATCAGTGAAGAAACAAGACTGCAAACTGTATGTTGCATTTATTATATAATAGTATGTGTTGCAATGGGTCTTGTGTGCTGGCCACAAATGGAAGAGTTTACTGAACAGTGGGTTTTCCTCATTCCAGTTATGCATCAAATGCCTCAGCCCTATGGGGTTTCCATAGAGGATTTTAATTTTTGTACCTGCTCTGTCTCAGTGGAATAGCATTGTTTCACTGAAACATCCATGTATTACTGAAAAACTATGTGGTTGAATACTAATACATGCCTGTGTTGTTGTTTTTTTATTATAGAATCCAAACACAAAGAAACACTTCTCCATCTCGCAATGAAATTGGGCTTGGTTAAATTTTCCCAGTTCCTGTTCTTCCAGCCAGGTGGGACAGTTGCATTCACCCTACCTAATGAAGATGGGTTGACACCATTGGACCTGGCATTACAGAATGGACATTTAGGACTTGTTGAAATGTTCTCCAAGTAAGTGATGTGGCTTACCATGAGAGTCTAATGTTGAGATACATCTTCAAGGGTTACTTTGATTTTGAGCTTCACCAGACTTTTCTAATGTAGGTATCCATAGTAGAACTATCCCATAGGAGTACTTGGTTTCTTTTTTAAAAGAGTATATGCTCAGTACTTGCTTATAGCTCATTATAATTGTAAATGCCTATATAGAGTACTGTGGAGGTTATTTAAGAGTGAAAGCTCTCTTTCCCCAAAGTCACAGTATTGTGTAAATATAAACACAGAGATGAGAGAAAAACAGTCCTGCTTACAGTTTACATCAGACAAGAAGATATGCAACCAAAGATGATACATTAAAGGAGAGACCGTTGAGAGAAACTGAAAGTTGAGCATAGCCCCAAAACAAAACTGCTTTGCTTCCAGTTTTCTATAGGAAATCTACAATTTTTGTAGGGAATGTGATCTCCAAGATGTAGGGCTGTGTTTGGATTTTGTAAGCACTGAAATAGGTTAGAGGTCTCAAACAATGACCAATACATTTATTCATCTCTAAAGTACTACAAGATCATTTGTTGATTTTTCTGTGACAGACAAGCACTGTTTTTATCATTTTGTATCCTTTGGCTGCTTCCTCCTTTGCAGTAGTCACAGTCTGTTGACAACACAGTTATTAGCTACCTTTTCCTCTGTTCTTACCTGGTGTACTTTGCTGCCAGATCTTGGTAGTTCATAGAAAGCATTGCAACAGGATAGCCTCAAAAGCACTCAAGGGTCTGTCTCCTGTTAGGTGTCTAAGGCCCTTTCCACATGGGGGGGCCAAAACGTGGTGGAACGGGGCGGCGCACGCAGGGACGGAGTTTACCTTAATCGGGGTGGCTCCATCCCCGCGGGGCACAGCGCGCGTTCACCCCCTACACGGTGGCGGCGTCTGGCGGCGCCCAAAATGGCGTCCAGCAGCTTCCAGCAGCGCTCCGCCAATCAGGGCAGCGCGCCAGATGGAAGCCCTCCTCCAGGCAGCTCTGCAGGGATGCGCTTGCGTGCCCCTGCAGTTCTTCATGAGGCGCTGTGACGGGCTAGCGGACTCTTGTTTTAAAAAGACCACTTGAAAGGTGGTCTTTATAAAACACACAGCGCCACCCCCGCGGCCGTGCGAGGGCGCTTTGAGGTGTAGAACCTCACCTTTTCAAACCGCCCTAGCGCACCCCGTGGTATAGACGACCTCCTGGTGAGGTCGTCCCAGCGTGGGCTATATCCCCATGTGAAAATGGCCTAAGATTCATCTAATGTATGGCTTCTGATCATTAGGTTCATCATCTATATGCCTTTGTCCTTAGTTGCTAAATTGTCACATGACACTGTCTGGAAAGAAAGGGGGAAGAGTCAATAAAGAAACAAAAGAATTTAGTTGCTTTCTCCCTCTTTTGTCTGTATTGCTCTAGCTTTACACAACGTACAGTTTTTCTAGTCTGTGCAGGCTTTTATTTCATGAGAAAATGACTCAACTATGTTATTACACTTGTTGTGAATGTTTCACTTTGGAACATTCAAACAATGAAGCACTCTCCTGAGACTGTCTGTTTTCTGCTGCAGTATGCTAATAAATCTTACTGTTCATGCTTAACGAGGTATAAGGCTCATGATTAAATTGGTTACATCTTTTCTTTTCTTTTCCTTTTTACAAATAATAGTGAAAAACCATAAATAAATCAGTCTTGAAGATGTTAGAAGACTCCTTCTTTTTATACTGAAACAGACTAACATGCCTATCTCTCTGAAAACTGCCACTAGGGCAAACCTCCTATTATTCTTCTTATTTTATTCTGAAAGAATTTTCCATGTTTCCTAGGAAAAAATAATCTGGAAGAATGTTTATCTTGGATTTTCCATGCTATTTTGGCCTGAGATCCTTGCTGTGGGTAGTTTAAAATTTAAAATGATGGATCTCTGAGAGAGTCAAGATTTGTATTTCTTGATTCCTATTCTCTGCAGTCTTAGTTTAATGACACAAATATATTGTTTCAGAAAGCAAGTCAGCCATCCATTTGAGATTTCTAAACTGGAGCTTGGTGAGAATGCTGTCCTACAATTTGCTCATTCATCAGGAACTCTCTCACTGACATTTAATTGCATGACAGACCATTTGCTAGAATCTGACATTCAGCTCTTCAGGAAATACTTTTGGGATAGTGATTTTCAAAACACGGTAAGTGCCAAACTACAATATAGATAAGTGTTTTTTTTCCTTCTGTTTGTAAATATTTTTAACATTTTTTAAATATTTGTTCATTAAGTTGCCTTTCTTAAGATAAAAACATTGAAATTAGATACAGCTTTGATTAATATTTACATGAAATCTCATGACACCTGAAATGTTAAGATTTGCAAGGGCATATGTTTTCATGAACTAGAATTTGCTATAGCTGAACAATTTTGCTGTGGTCTTGAATGTTTGTGCCACAATAAACTCATTATCCTTTGACTTGCTATTCCTTGTAGAACAGGGATATGGGTGAGTGGACAGATGGAATCTTTAGCCCATGAAGTTTTCAGATTCATGCCCCCTTTCCTATAGGCCATGGGATGGTTCATGCCACTTTCCTTTCCGATAAGTGGTCATGGACAAGAGCAGGAATTCTCCTGTGCACTGTTTTTCCTCACTATGGGAAAAGGGAATGAGGAGCAAAGCAGGCTGGGAGTTAAAATGCTTGGTGGGAAGATCCATTCAGTGTTTCATGCCAAGGACCCAATGACACCATCTGTCTTCACCCCAAAATGGTTTCTAGCTGTTGCTCTTGAATAAAGGAGGTAGAGTTCTTGAGAGTCCAGGGACAGTTTTCCCAGCCCCACGATCATCTGGAGCTTACAGAAACCCTTTCAGATAAAATACAAAGTAATCAAAAAGTTAAGACAAAATAACAGAAACAACAAAAACACATGTGATTAAAAATACACAATGAATTGTTAATAAAGCAAGGTGGAGTTCCATATTTAATTTTAGAGGACACATACATGCCTATAGAGGTATGATTCACTTGTTTGGTTTTTCTGATAAAATAGTGAATAATCTTTTTTTTTTTTTTTTGAAAATTCTCTCTGCGGGAGAAACTCTAGGGCCACAAAGGTAGACTTGACTAGGCTGCATGAACCTCGTCCCCAAGCTTTTTTCATCTGTTGTCTGTCTTATGATAGCTAATTCATCCTTTGAAATAAAGGTACAGAATACTTAACAGCACAGTCCTACATATGCTTACCTGCATGTAAGTGTCAAAGGGACTTACTTCTGAGTGGACACGTATAAGACGTGTGTAAAGCAGGAATGAAAAAAAAAAACTCCACAATTTTAGGGATTACCTACAATATGTAGATCACTTACCCTTCAATATAAGAACATTCATGTTTCCTATAAGGCTGCAAGGTGAACAATCTCAAAAACAACATCAAAGGGGATATTCTATCTGTTTCTGTGGAACTGTGGCTATTTTATAGTACACTTATGTTGTACAGTGGCTGAAGCCATTTGTCACTTGTTTTGGAATACGTAAGAAATGAGCAGCTAAGGAAATCAATTTGCCTTTCAGTGCTGCATTTGGGAAATTTTCTTCTTCATTCTGTTGTGTAAATTAGAAATCTTTAGTATGAAACCATGTCTGTCTATAATAAGTGCTCTTTGTATTTCCTAGGGTTTTTTTAGAGATAGAGAGAGAACGCAATCTCTTCGTGAAATCAATTCTCATCTATGGGCACTGCATTTTCTTTATACTCAAAAAGCAGTATTTGATCATTGGGAAATGGAGTGCAAGACCATTTTCTCTGATCCAGCAGGACTCTTATCATATTCTGTTGTGCATTTTGCAAACACAAAATGGTTGTGTGAGTGTCATCTAAATGCTTATGCCACACTTCCATTGGTGTCATTTTACAGTTTTCTTTTTCTTGTGTTTTCCATGCTTCTTCCAGAGGCCAAATTGTTGTCTGATCCCTGTTCCCCATCCTTTCTGCTTGTTGTTCTTACTGATTCCTTGCTACCATAGTGAAAGGAAGGGCAGAAATTAACCACTGTACTTTGTACCCAGAGGAACAAAACACAAAATAGCAGCAAAAATTGCTTGCCAAAATGTGCATAGTGGGAAAATTATGTAAAAATAGGCGTGCACTAGAAGGAATACACACACAAATGTGTACTAATTTTCATGTGGACTTTTTTTAAACACAATGACAAATAGATGCAGAAATATGGTGAAGTAAAGTGAAAGCTTGGAAAGGGAGAATGGGAGAAACCAGTTTGGACAGATTTGTCCATCCCTAGCTGAATGTGTTGAATTTGTTGCTGTAATGCAAAGTTGAAGAATCGATAGGCAAATTAAAGCAAAGCATTCTTTTTATTTGTATGGCTTAATTAGGCTCTTTATGCAACATGCATATTTTAAGAGCACGAAGCCAGACTCTGCCTGACCCACCAACATGGTTTCTGCAATCCAGTTCAAGAGAATTAGTAGGAAATGTCTGAAGGAGTTCATAGTATATAGTGTAAACAGGATGTCCTGGGCAGACAAGCGGCTAAGCTTGTTCAGCATTTGGAAGAAAAGCTTTAAATAGATGTTCCTTTAACTGCATGAGGCTAGCATAGCTGCTAAGGATTAAATTAGTTCATATGGAAAAGGTGTTAGAAACTGGGGAGCATCTAATTTGGAATGAATCATTCCTAGGGTGATTCAATCCACGACAGAGAAAATGACTTTACATTGGGATGGGCAATGAATGTACAGTAGGAGAAGGTAGCTGGTTAAGGAGGCCAAAAGGATTTAGAAGAAGAATGCACATGCCAGCACATTTGAAGAGGAAAATCATCAGTGCTAGATGCTGCCAAGCCAAGATGAGGAAGTTGAAGGGGCATGTATAGATATAGTGGGCATAAGGGAAACCTAGTAGAATGTAGAGAACTGCTTGGATAGGTTTAGCTTTCGACACAAATTCTATAGGAAGGACACAGTGGTGTTGGTATTTCCTGTGGCAAAGAAGTCATAGACCCAGACTAGATGCCTTTGATGAGGTAGATTTGCCCAGAGAACTGTAATATTGAGTAGATATTCAAAAGTAATCTAGTAGTGGCAAGAAATTATTGCTTTCAGGCAAAAATGCTTAAAGTGATCTTGAAATGGAGAATTAAACCAGAAAGGCACCCAAGCAACACATTTTTTAGTAATAGGTGACTTCAGCTAATCTCCCATAGACCAGGTAGATGTGTGTTCATGACAAAGTCCTATTCTTAGTTTCACGTGTTATTCTGGTTGTTAGTGCTGGTCTTGCTGCTGGTCCTGTTATGTAAGCAATGAGGAGCGTGGCTGTCTCTGCAGTTGCAAGAGGCTCCTGACCATGTGGGATGAATTCATGTGTAGCGCCTCCCCAGGCCAGTGGTCATCTGTCTGGAAAGTGGTTTAACGGTACTTTGAAGTACTTTGGATTTCCCATGCATGCATGCTTTTCATGTTAATCTATCAACATAAATAGGAAGGATGTACAGAGTTTTCTACAGTACTGGGATAAAGTAAGAGTCCAGCCATAGTAGAATGTCTTTATTTACATATGGAACTCAAGGCAAGAGACTTCCAGGTGTTCATGGGTATAGGGGGAAGTTCGCCCTAGGCTGTACTTTACATAGGCACATTTTACATTTCTCTGTAGAGGGGAGAGGAAGGGCTTCTAACAGTCCATTTGTCTGAGTGATCTGTCCTGCTTTGGGTCAAGCAGGTTCCAGTGGTAAGGTCCAAGCAACCCAGAGTGTAAAACTGTTCAGGTAAAGGCTGTACACAGAGAGAGTCAAGGCAGTCTGGATTCATATGCAAAGAATGCTGTCAGAGAGTAGCTACATTTGGTGAGAGTGAGCCAGAGCCATTGTCAAGAAGCCGCTCTGGGTTGAAACCAGTAAAGTCCAGGCAAAGATTAAGGAAGTCAGATGAACGTACAAGTTCAGGCACCAAGGGGTAAGTCACAGCAGGAGTCTAGGAATAGTTGACAAGGTCCAGAGCCAGATACAGATGCCATCTGAAGCATCATTTCCAGTGTGGAATGGAGGTTGTTCTAGCTGAACATCTGTGGCTCCACCAGGCACTTTAGGATGATGTCTCTCCAGTAAGAATCCGCTTCTTGAGGGGACTCCTTACTCCCAAGAAGTCCTACTTAGCAGGTAGGTATTTTGTTGGGTTGTGGCCAGCCTTGTATGGGGTTTCATTGTGCACTCCTGTCCTGGACTGGACATCCTCTATCTCAGAAACTTGGCTCCTTGCCTTTTCAGGATCCACTGCTCACTCCTCAAGGGGACCAGAACTTTCAGAGGTAGTCTGCTCCTTGGTTCTGTTTTCTGATCCTGTAAGCGCTGGATCCTGTTCTTATGAAGTTCATTCCAGTGATGGGAAGATGTGTGGCTGAAGTTCTTAGGCTATGGTAGCTAGGGCCTTCAGATCTTGGTGTGGTTTACACTAAACCTTCTATAATACATCATAGTGTTACCTAAGATGTCCTTGCAAGTGTTATGATTGTGAACATTTCAGTTTCTGTGTCTCTTTCCACCGTAAGATGCAGGCTTGATGTTATTTGTGGTAGATAATACACACTCATCATGGAAATACCAGAAGACTCATAATTAATATAAAAAGGAAACAAAACCAAAATAAACCATAATCAACCCAATACCTAAAAACATATACTATGTAATCTGAAAACAATGCAGTACTAAAAGTGCTTATATAAATACAGAAATTATCCCCCTATGCAATCATAAATTAGAATGAAGACTACACAAGAAGCCCAGAACAGTCAGACCTTAGTAGACAGATGTCTGGGGAAACTATCTTTGCCTACTGCCAGAAAGTTGGCAGTGCTGGAACCAGAAAAAGGAACTTAGGGAGAGTGTTCTACAAATACGGGGCCAACATAGTGAAGGTACTTTACTGAGTTCCCAACAGTCTTTGCAAGCTGCTTTTGGAGAGGCACATAGAGAAGGGCCTCTGATGCCAGCCTTGGGTACCAGATGGATTCACATGGGGACACATGTTCTTGAAGTATTTAAATCCTGAGCCTTATAGGACTTTATATTTAAAATCATCATTTTGTATACTGGAAATGCAGATTGTTTGATCTATAATTTGTATGGCATATGATCCATGCAATAATGCACCAGCATGATTATTTTATCTTTATTTTTATTTTAAAGCATCTTAGTCCGAAACAAGCTGAGACGCTTGAAGAAGTGCAGATGCCTTGCAACTCTACAACCTCTGCAGTAGAAGGTATAGGATTTCAGTCATCATTGTGGCTTTATCCACAGACACATTGTCAGGAGTGTGCATGTGCAAAACATATTGAGTTACCTTTAACTTTATGTGCAGTCTGGTATGCAAACATTTCCCAAATAAATGTTAAGATAAGGCCGAATAGCCTTAAGAAGGATAGTAATCATTGACTTTTAGCCTGGCCTGATTTGACTACAGGATTGCAGTGTATATGATAATGGCGGCGGTGGTGGTGAGAAATGAGATAAGTATGGTAAAGCATTTAAACCACTGAGTCTATACAAAAGCAATTCTAAAATAACTTATTAAAACTAATTCCCATAGAAAATATTTTTGAAGCTACTTGGATGTTGATTGTCATATCTTGGGGCTTTCATGGTAAAAGGCATTCAGAAGTTTAGCAATTCCTCCATCTTCACAGTGCTAACAAAAATTAGCTGAAGTGCCACTGCCCTTGTCCCTGAGAGACTCTCTGTCCATATCTTCCCTTACTACGCTGCTACCCATGGGGAGTTTGGCACATGTAGTTCGGCTCTTCAGCAAAAACCTGTCTGATATGGAAGACTTTACTAGCAGCAGTGCTGTCATCAACATAGCCTCTTGCCTCACAGGAGTATGGAATCCCACCACCAGGAAAAGTAATGCCATGGTGGGAGAAAATATTTTCATATGCCATAGTATTTCCAATTCTGTGGATATTTGTGAAAGGTAGACAGTAAGGAAAGCTGACAGGAAGGAAATTCACTTGAAATGTAATGCTGGAGGAGGGTTCTACAGATAATATGTGCTGCTAAAATAACCAAAAAATATGTCAGAGAGTAAATCAAGCCTTAACTTTCTCTAGAGGCCAAAATTACAAAAACATGAGGCTGTTGTACATTGGACAGATCATGAGACAAAGTGACTCATTGTCACGATGATAATGCTTGCTAAAGTGGGAGACAGTAGGAGAAGAGGGAGAACACATTATAGATGGACAGAGGCGATCAATGAAGCTGTGGCTCCATCTGCAGGACCTGAATGGGGCTGTTGGTAACAGGTTATCTTGCAGGTTTCTCATTCATTGGGTCACCATAAGTCAAAGATGACTTGATGGCAATTAACAACAACGGAGTGTTGAAGTCTCCAGTCCTGGTCCCATGGTAAGAACATTTGGTGAGGGTATGACTCAGGACCTTCTCAATAGCAACACCAAGTTCTGGAAATCCCTCTTAAAGAAGGCTTAACTGGGTCTTTTTTTTGTTAATGTTTTACGGACAGACAAGACTTTGATATTTAAGTTTGGTTGCTGTTGAAAGACTTTAAACTGTTTGGTGCTGTTGCTTCTTTACTGAGATGTTTTAACTAGGATTTTATTTTGCTTTTATATTTTAAATGCATTTGAATGTCAGTACTGTTACGAGCTCTGAGTGCCATTTTTTTGGGAGGAGGGTCAGGCAGGGAGGGTAGCAATTTAATGAACAGGTAAGTAAGTAAATAAATAATGCTTTTAAACAATCCCAGTAGAGGTGACCCACACAAGAGTTAATGGGACAGAAGTCATGGTAGGAACTCATCCCCTAAGTGAGCCCATGCGTGTTGGGTTGTGGTGACAGTGGTGTACAGAAGAGCTAAGGCAGGGGCAGGATTTGCATCACAAAAACTTAGGACACATTTTGTAATGGCAGGTGGGTCCCATCTCAATGGATGGTGATTGGGTCCAGGTTTTACTCTGAATTTATAGAAGGCCTCCAAGGTGCTGGACCTGTTTTTAGGATAAAGTTTCTGTACCATGGATAGTTCCTTTAAAGATGTATGGCCCCCACTGGTTTGGAAGCCACTACCTTCCAGTAGACAAATTGCCCAGTTGTCCACCTTGCCCTTGCAGCCTTAGATTCTCATACAGACAGGAAATCTTGTGGTTCTTTGTGGGACTACAGCACCCAGAATCCCCCAGCGAACCATTTCTAAGCTCTGGATATGGCCAGTTCTATCTTTCCACAGAAGATTTCATCATATCTTAGTGTGGGACTGTGATTTCTGTCTGTTTCTGCATGGTGCAAATGAATGCAGTCCTACACAGAAGTCTGGAAAGTTAGGATTTAATTACTTGACTCAACAGTAATCTATTGCAAATTCTTCTAAAGTGCCAGAAGAGGGCAGAATTCCACAGAAATGATTTCAATCACACATACATTCTCCCTCTCTCTCTGTCTCTCTCTTTCACACACACACACACACACACACACACACACACACAGAGAGACAGATAGCTACTGATTTTTGATACTGAGGCTTTTATATCTTTAATTTTTAGACTGCTTCTTAATTTGATCAGATCCATTCCTCTCGGTTCAATATTTCTTTTTCATCAAGCAAATGGGTTCCATTAAGATTATGGGGTTTGCCTCATAGCTATATACATCTTATTAACCCAAGACAATCTGAGGAAAAAATATAATTTTTGTATACAGTTGTATAGTAAGTGTAAAGAACAATTAGTAGTATATTTCCCTCTTTATGTCTTTTACACATGAACAAGTTGCACACTTGAAGTTTTTCTAAAGCTGAGATGCAAAATCATTGCCCTCCCCAAGCCTTAAATATGGCTCCATAGGAGTCCTGACGCCCTCTGCTGCCAAACCTACCCTGCCCAACTGATTTCATATAGATCTCTCTTTCCTTGCTGCTGCTAGTTACAAGGAGAGAGTGGAATCTGTGCACTTACCTTGTAGAGCATGTGCAGAATGGGCAGTTTTCTGTCCTTCCTTCCTCAGAGATCTCCATGCCAGTCATTCTTGCCTTGCAGGGGGAGAGGATGGAGACAAATAAAGGGTAAATGAAGCGCAGATTACTACCTGCAGTTTCAGTCAGTGAAATAGCCATGCTTTGCAACCTGTTTACTTGGAAACACATCCCACTGAGTTCAGTGGGACTTAAAACCCAAATGAATGTGCATGGAATGACAGCCTTACATGTACTCATTAGTGATAATTAATCTTCAGTGATTCATCATTAAAATATTGTTCCAGCATGTAATACTCTGAGTGAGTTTTTAACATATCATGTGAACACTAGATGTGAACAAAATAACTATGACCGTCACTACATTCTGCATGTAATTTCCTGTATAACGTATCTAAAACTAGGCCTTTCAAAGTTACTTTTTAAAATAATATTATGCAATTATGTGGCTCCAAAGTGTAATTACTCTCATTGTTGCAGTTTTTAAAAGGCATATGTTTCCCTTCTCATTATCCAAAAATAACTAAAAGTTATTTTTATAGCACTGTTTTTTTTACAAAGAATAACAAAAATTAATTTGAGTTAATTAAAAAGAATCTGATTGCTACAAATCACTGCCCTGTGATCTGCCTGAACAGGAGAATCACTTGTTTTTCTTTTTGTAAAACTACTCACGCAACCAGTGGTTACATAAGATTCTGCCACAGGGGCCGGCAGTTCTGGAGGGCCTGGGATCAAATTTTCCACTCCAAAACACTCTCAGGCCTCACTGGGCCTGAAAATAAGCAGGTTTTTTTTTAATTAATCTAGAATGGATGACTGTGTCATGTTTTGATTTTGTGGGTTTGGGTATGTGTGTCCTGGGCCAACGCTGCTGAAGACTTCCACAAATTTAAATAAAGTCAATTTGGGCTCCCCAATTTTTTTAGATTAAAGGGTACTGGAGACAGATGCTTCAGAAATAGAACACTGAAAGCATGTCTGTCACTGGAATTGGGAATCGCATGGCCAAGCTAGCCCTAGCTTTTGCTGCAATAGACTACTACAGCTACCCCACTGAATAACTGTATCAGTAGCTCCTTTGTTTCTCTATATTCTGTAACAGATGGAACAACATAAGGGCCCATTTCTGTCTTAGCAGTGATTCTCCCATAGCTTTTCAGCTTTCAGATTGAGTGAAGCTGAACAAAGCAATCTATGCCAAAGGGGTTCTTAAAGGGAAAGGGTTGCCAACAAATCCATATCGAAATAATAAGTATTCAATATTCAGGAAAAATACATGGAAATATTCAGAGGAACATGAGACTATGCCATAAACGTTATTATAATATGTATTTTTGCATGGCAGGGGGTTGAACTTGATGGCCCTTGTGGGCATTTCCATCTCTATGATTCTATGATTCTACATCCAAATAACTCTTTACCTTATTTATAATTTTATTGTCTCTGATCTGCACACATGCTCTACACCTAGGCAGAACAAATGGAATGCACAAATATAGGATGGGGGACATGTGACTGGATAACAGTACACATGAAAGGGATCTAGGAGTCTTCGTGGACCACAAGCTGTACATGAGTCAGCAGTGTGATGCGGCAGCCAAGAAAGCCAACATGATTCTTGGTTGCATCAATAGGAGTATGATATCTAGATCAAGGGAGGTAATGTTACCACTCTATTCTGCTTTGGTTAGACCTCATCTGGAATACTCTGTCCAGTTCTGGGCACCTCATTTCAAAAAAGATATTGACAAGCTGGAGTGTGTCCAGAGGAGGGCAACCAAAATGGTGAACAGTCTGAAAGCCATGCCCTATGAGGAGCGGCTTAGGGAGCTGGCTATGTTCAGTCTGCAGAAGAGAAGGTTGAAAGGGGATATGATAGACATGTTTAAATATTTGAAGGGATATCATGTCGAGGAGGGAGCGGACTTGTTTTCTGCTGCTCCAGAGGCTAGGACAAGGAGCAATGTATTCAAGCTGCAGGAAAGGAGATTCCACCTGAACCTCAGGAAGAACTTCCTGACGGTCAAAGCTGTTCTGCAGTGGAATATGTTGCCTTGGAGTGTGGTGGAGTCTCCTTCTTTGGAGGTTTTTAAGCAGAGGCTGGATGGCCATCTGACGGGAGTGCTTTGATGTATGTTCCTGCATGGCAGGGGGTTGGACTGGCCCCGTGGTCTCTTCCAACTCTATGATTCTATGAGTCTATAAACACAAACTGCCCTTGCTGTCTGTTTACAAGTTGCTTTCTAATCCTTATAAATTTTCATCATCTTGTCCTCATCTTCTATCTAAATGAGGGATGTGGCATCAAAGGAACAAAACTTAGGTGAATGTTCAGAAGCATTTAATTGTTTTTGGCCAAGATGCTCAACTTTTCTAGTTGCAGTCCTTTTTAATACTTTGAATCCATTGTGACTTGGTGTGCCACTTGCAGGCTTCCAGATGTAGAGAAACAAAAGTGAATTCACTAGGATCTAGAATGGAAACCAATGAATCTGGTAGTAAGGCATTACAACTAACAATATTAACCTGGAATCACTATTTGCAGTCATTACCTGTACAAAGTAGTATGTTACTGTTTGGAAAGATGCAGGCATAATGATATTCTTTTTGCAAAATAACATTACTACTGGTAATGTTACTTTCCTCTCATGTGATGAGTAACATCTACTTCCTATTTTTCCTTGCTACTTCTGGGGCTCATTTTGAGAAAATAAAAAGAAAATTGCTGCCGTGCTGTTTGAGATGAATTTTTTTTTTTAAAAAAGAAGGTATTTAAAGGTAGTGAAACTGTGAACAGCAATGTTGCAAGTTAGTAAGAACCACTGTATTAACGGCAGTGAGTTACATTTTCAGTTATGTATCTAGTTACATAACAAATTACTTTTTAAAAGTAATTTCCCAAGCTGTCTGCTAGCTTGATATTTCTAGCTTGCAGAAGTCTGGGCTTGAATGCAAATCTCTGTCCAGCAGAAAAATGAAAAATGCTCAAGTTCTGTGTCAATACAAGTCAAGGTTGGAATTATGGACTATGGGATGCATGTACTCCCCCAAGGCCATTTTTGCAAGCCAGGGGGAGCCCACAGGAGCGTCAGCTGTCCTCTAGAACTAGGCACAGGGCCTTGGTTTAGTCTGAGTGTTAGATGTTTTTGGCTACCTCCCAAAGTGGAAGCAAACATCTACGCATTTCATTTTTTTTCCAAAAAACAAAGAAATACATTTTTGAAAAATATGCTTTATTAGACTACAGTCCCAGATTCTTCCAGCTAGCATAGAAACTGGCCATGGGAGTTTTGGGAGCTATACTCCAAAAAAGTAACTTTTCTAAGCTCTGCTTCTTTTGTTATTGTTATGTTCCTTCAAGTAGTTTACAACTTATGTTCCTTCAAGTAGTTTACAACCCTAAAGGGAACCTATCATGGGATTTTCTTGGCAAGATTTGTTCAGAGGGGGGCTGACTTTGCCTTCCTCTGAGGCTGAGAGAGTGTGACTGCCCAGGGTCACCCTTCCTTCACCCTGCTTTTATATGGCATGTGAAGCAGCTTTTATGGTCTAAAACAAAGATAGATTTGCATCCCATGTTAGAAGAGTTAATACAAAAATGGACTAATAAGTTTTTTTTTTAAAAAAGTAGCCAAAGTATATATTCATTTCTTGTTGACAATAATATTTATTTTAGCTACATAGGTTTTGGGGTGCGGTGGTGGTTTTACCAAGTGTGCTTAGCCAGAGAATATTCATGCCTGTCTTTCGTAATAGTGGCAACTGTCTATGACAAGGGGTAAAATGAATTAAATATGGATTTGGTGCACTGTGTCCTTCCTCCAGTTTTGAAAAGGAGCCAGGAAACGGAATAATAACATAGTCACAATTGTTCTCTGTAGTCAAAGGGAAAGAGCTAGTTTTTGTAAATGCATGAAATTGCTTCCCTTAAAAATAAAACAGTTAGAACATCATGTACGCTATATTATGCCTGTGGTATTCTGAGCTGTTTGATAAGTGCCTATTAGTCAATAAGGGAGTTTATGATTCAACATGTATTTTCACAGCAGTCCCCTTTAAGAAAAAAGAGCTTGTTTACAATTAGCCCATTAAAATAACAGAACCGTTTATTGTAAAACCATCTAGCGTTTCAGCCGCAGGCATTTTACTTTGGGAGTTGGGCATAAAGTAAAAGAGCATTGTTCAGTCTTTGTGTATCCTTTTATTTCCCTCTTTGAATGTGTTTTAGTGCAGGGGTGGAGTAGGGGTAGATGTTGGGGGGGGTGAGAGGGATGAACTTCCACAGTTGGCATCTGGCAGACAATGAGAAATGTTCTTTTCTTTGAACAGATCTGGGGAATTTGGTATCAGAGGAACCATCTCCTAAAAATGAAGATGTGACGGTACAGTTCAATTATCTTTTTATGAATTGCTAAAACCAAATGAAGTTCCCATACCACACCCTTTGCTTTCATATCTGAACACCTTCCAGGGTGAAAGATACAATTGGCTAACCTCTGCCAAATAATGCTTCTTCCTGTGCTTGTTCCAAGATAATTTTTTTAAAAAGGACATATTGAACCATTTAAAAAAATAACCAAGGCAATATTGGTGGCTGTGGCAGCCTATGGAGAAGAAGAAAACAATTTTGTTTCTTTGGATTCAAAGTTTTGATTATTTCATCCAGTCATATTTTGGCAAATGTATCTAGTGTAGCATTAGCAACAGTCTTTAAGAACTGATGGTTTTTGTGGTTCAGCAGTAATCCTCTACTGTGCCTTATGTTCATCATATTGTGATATAGACTTATAGCAAGAATTTTCCATGTCTGGAAGAAAATGTGTTGGCTCAGTCTGATGATTAATCTGTTAGCTCTGTGAAAAAAACTGATGAAACAAAGCCACTTAGGTATCCCATTTCATATGTCTTAAGGCAGAGTTGGACAGACTTAAGAGTTATGGGACTGACTTCCTTCTTTTTACAAGAATCCCACAAAATTTACCGACTGGAGCTAGGCTGAGAGTCATAGTGAATTTTTGCAAGCTTTGCTTATACTTAAATGGACTATTTGTCCATCTAGCACACAGTGACAATTCATGATCTCAAAATCTTTCCCTCCGTTACTGTCTGAGATTCTTTGTTGACCAGCATTGTTGGACTTGAGCATAAAGCCTTCTGCACTGGGCCTTCCTTTTGTGGTACAATGCCTTGTTTTTAATTTCACAGTGGCCCCAGTCTTCAAGCATATATATGAGTGGGCTTAAGCAGGTCCAGCAATGTCCTGGATTCTGGCCAATGCATTTGCATCTGTTTTTGGATATGGGAGTGTTTTGTGGTCATGCTCCCAAATATTTAAAATATACTGGGAAATGAATTAACCCCAGAGGAGAATAGATGGCGCTGATGTTCTGTGGTTTGCATTGGTCTGCTGATTTTGTTTTTCAAAGGGAATTACAGCTTGTTGACCCACAAGCTTCTGGAAAAGTTACTTCTTTGTCTGGTGCCTCTGGTATAGGATGGGGCTCCTGTTACTTTAATCTGCAACAGGTCATGGAGCAAGATGAGGCACTGTAATGTTCTGCCAAGCTGGGCAAAGGTACCTGTCCTCCTTTAACTTCCAAACACTATCCATCAACCACAACTGTCTCCTCTCAACACTGTTTTTGCCTTGCTAATGGAGGGTGGGGGTGTGGTGCATTGCTAAGAAGAACAGAGATTGGTTCTCCTTTGTATCCCCTTCTTGTCTTCTCCACTGGCAAGTGTTGGGAGGGAATGGCTGGAGCTGAAAGTGGGGTTTGGAAGGTGTGCCTGGTTTGATGGAGCTTTCTGGTGTCATGTCTTGCTCCATAATCTCTTCAGAATTAAACTTATAACAGGCTCATCCTTTATCCAGCTTGGCCAAAATCAAAGAGATATATATGTATATGTATATGTATATGTATTTATTTCTGTGCCATATCTTCTTCTTTGCCTTGCCTCAAATATTAATTTCTAAGTAGCCCAAATAGTGGATGAGGCATTGGCTGTTGAAACACTATGAAAACCATGTTTTGTTGCTGGGGAAAGTTTGACAAGAACTTGCTGAGATAATGAATGATCTTTTATACCATACTGGTGATTTTTCTTGTCATTTCAGGGAAAAAAAATGTTATGCACTGAAATAAAACAAAAGCACCAAATACTTTTGAAAAAATACATTGTGTTCTGAAATTTTCCCATATAGCTTATTATAGTGCACAACTTGGAATTTTACCTAATTTCCATTTGTTTTGTAGTTTTACAGAGATCAGTTGATTCAGCCCATTGAAAGTGAAGATGATACTGGGTTGGATTTAGGTAAGAACAGCATCAGTTCATATCTTCCTGCTTGCCAGAGATTGGCAGAGCAATACCACCAGTATTTCTAGCCAACAGGTCCCTGGCCTTTGAAAACTGTCTTGTGGTGACCCAAAGGAGAATTTTTCGTAGGGGTTTTCTTGGCAAGATTTGATGACTTTCCCTTTTTCTGAGGCTGGGCGAATGTGACTTGCCTGAGGTCACCCAGTGGATTTCCGTGGCCAAGTGGGGATCCTAACCCTGGTCTCCAGAGTCATAGTTTGGTTCATGCTCACACCTACAGAACCCTTTTCTGTAATTTACAGATTTTTCTAACCACAAATTCCTTCTGTCCAGTGTTCCAACAACAGTTTGCATATGTCTGCATTACATTTCATATACATTTTTTGTAAATCTTCAGATACTTTCTATTTCAGTTGTTTTGTTTAAATTACTTCTTGGGGAAGATTTTTACTGTTCCAAAAGAGTAACATATTAACCAACAACTCTTTAATCACTCATTATAAACATAGCCACCAGTTTTCATTTCCATTGTCTTTTATTTTCAGAATTACCAAATGTCAGCTTCATTGAAAGTACAGCATATATGATAGATTACAAGCATATAACACTTTCCCAAACATCTTTTCAACTCGTTTTGTTTTCTAAAAGTTTACTAGATCAAGTAACATAATGTAAATATAGAACTGAGTCTAGCAGGCTTCCTGCACATTCCCTTTTTGTCAGCATATGCCAGAAATGGGAATGATGGCTTAGTGCAAACTAGATTATTGATTTACCAAGATCCCATTATAATGTAATCCAACTTTTCTTATATGTTGCCCATAATGTTTGAAATGAGTACTATGTTTGGATGAAACCATGGGAGATGTCTTTAGGCTTTATTCATGTGAGAGCCTATGAAAGTAGTAGTCATGGAGTGGTAAGTTGTCTTCAAGGAAAGGCTACAAAAGGAGAAGTATATTGTTGAACTGTGGCAATCTGAGCACTATAACAGATTGTTTTTTCTATTTGTGAGGAAAATACGCAGATTTTTTTTATAGAAGGTTGTTCCTTAACAAAAGCTGGAGGCCGCAATAATATTACATTTAATAGTCTTAAGCTGTTTGTAAACATTAGATCAGCTTTCTTTCTCTTGGGGTGTTGTTATACGGACAAGCACAATTGTTTTGGCAAGAACACAGTGGCTGACAGTATCTGGGGAAGGAAATGGAAAAATAATATTAATAAGGGAAAATTGAGGAAAAAATAGAAATAATGGAGTCAGTAAAGTGATATGAAGGGGTATGTGTGTATGTGCCTTCAAGTTGCCTGTTGACTTATGGTGAACCCATGAATTTCATGGGGATTTTTAGGGAAGGAATACTCACAGCTGGTTTTGCCATTTCCTTCCTCTGAAATGTAGCCTACAGCACCAGCTATTCATTGGTGGTCTCCCATCCAAGTACTAACCAGAGCTGACCCTGCTTTAGCTTTCAGGATTCACCAGGATTTGGTGCCATTAGGGTATAGGAAATTTAAAAAGACCTAGAGAGGGATGAGATTGTCTATCAGCATAAATATGTCATAATATTGCAGGTCAAATGGTAATAAACTCTACAGTGGATAAAAAAATGTCCTTATCTTCTGCATCATGACCTTTCTACATATAAAATCTTTTGATTAGGTCTTCCATTAAAAACTGAAGACACTATCTCAGAATTTTTTCCCTAGATTAACATTCTGTTATTGCTCTTTCCTGTTCTATCCCACAAGACTCATTTGCTAAAAGGGTTAATTCATTATAGAAAAAAACTTCTATTTTATAGAAATCCAAGGAGTCTCTTCTGTTTTACTGCACATCCTTTTTAAAAAATTTATTTCCCCTTTTCAGGATAAGGGGTACCTTTTAAAATAACATTGAACATGTTACAAGAACATCTTACAAGACAGATTTTCATAGATCAGAGAGCTGGGAGGGACCACAAGGGCATGTAGCTCAGTCTCCTGCCAGGCAGCTAACATACTCCTGAGAGGTGGCCATCCAACCTCTGTTCAGAGACCTCCAAGAAAACATTCTCTGCGGAACAATTGCACTGTCGAACTTCAGAGACTTCTTCCTAACGTTTAGGTGGAATTTCTTTTCTTACAGTTTGTATACAATTTAAATCCTAGGGCCATTTCCACACTAAACTGTTATAGTGCTATGATTCCACTTTCAATGTCCTGTGGAATTCTGGGGTTTGTACTTTGCTGAGGCCAAAGAGCTCTCTGGCTGAGAATTCTAAATGCCCCTCCCTAAACTGCAAACTCCAGGATTCCATGGGTTGTTGAAAGTGGAATAATAGCACTATAACAGTGTAGTGAGGAAATGACACTAATCTCAACAGGCTTGTATAATGGCATTGCTTCATATATTTAAAGATGGCTATCATGTCACTTCTCAGTCTTCTCTTCGTCAAGCTAAATATGCCCAGATCTCTAAGCCATTCCTCATAGGCCTGGTTTCCAGATCTTTGATCATCTTAATCTACCACCTGTGGATATGTTCCAGCTTGTCAATATCCTTCTTGGACTGTAATCCCAAAACTGGACATACTATTCAAGGTGAGATCTGTCCAAAGCAGAATAAAGTAGTACTATTATGTTCCTTGATCTGTACACTCTAGTATTATTCAGGCAATCTGGAAATCCATTTGCTTTTTCGGGCACCATGTCACACCCTTGATTCATATTTACCTGGTACTTTTTAGTAAAGTAAGCTCTTTGCCACACATACTGTTTAGTAAAGTTAACTCTTTGCCATACATACTGTTTTCAAACCAGGTGTTCCCATAGTTTTCTTATATTCCCCAGTTCCCATTAGCCTGCTAAAATGATCTTGTGCTCTGTTGCCCTTGGCCATAATTCTACATGAAGATATTTCAATTAAGGTTGATATTTTAATTAGGATCAATGTATTTAGTAGAGCATATGGTAGATTTCAAAAGTGATAGAATTGATTGCACACACTTAAACTATAGGTAGGGAGTCATATATTTGAATGCTCCATTGCATTGAAAAGCTTTCTGCAAGAAGAAAACTAAGGGAGAAGGGAATGGGCTACTTTTTGGACTATATTGGCTGGGGCATTCTGAGAATTTTAGTTCCAAAAGTAACTTTTCCAAATTCTGGGTAGGACACAATGTCTTATTCTGTCTATCTAAAATAATAGGATCTACTATTTAAATATGTATGTATAAAAGTGCTGCAATTGTGTACTGCATGGTATTGGACATTTTTGTGTGTGAGGGGGTGCTATTTTGAAAGCTGTCCTACAGGCCAAGATTTTTGCACAAAGCAACTATTTACAAAGTTTCAGAGTTTTATTTTAAAGAGAGCAGAGTTTCTTTTCCATTTTGAAAAACTTAAAAATACATGAATATATACTGTTGCCCAGAATATCTCTTTTCTGGATGAGGGAATAGAGAAAAACGGGGAAAAGAAGAGTATCAGATTGCCCAGTTTTAAATAATAGCAGTCTGGTGGAGACAATCAAGTGACCTGGCAGCTGATGTTTTCATTTTTGCTAAGCTCCTGGTTTATATTACTAGGAAGGTGAGGGATTCTGCCGTCCACAGCTTGCACTCTAGAAGATAAGAAGCACTGAGGCCAAATTTTTGGCGTGCTTCATGGTGTGACCAGGGTAGCCGCAGAAGATTTAAAGCAATCCTTTAAAAAGTTTTTTTCCCACGTAATTCCAATTTAATCACTTGTCACTTTGAGTTATTTAACAGAAGGATCTCCTTCAGTGTGTGAATCAGTGCACTCACAGTCAAGTTTTCCTAAACCTTGGTTTCAGTATCCTTTTTTTCTTAAATTAATTTTCTTACAATGATTCTAAAGGTCTTAAATTTAGTTTCTTCCCTCCAAAGAATAAATAGAACTGTCTTAAGATGTTGTTGTGTTGCACCATCCTGTTAGCCTTAGACAAGTAAAATGATGATTACTTCTAGTCTGGATTAAAAGTGTTTTAGATAGTTTTGCCTTAATTCAGATGTGGTACACTGGCATTGCAGGAAGCCGTTTTGTACAAGTAGGGCACAGTTGGGACAGAACTGTAGGAAAGGGTCAGGGACAGATAATGTACATGGTATCTTTTAGGGCAAAGACAGGCAACATACAAGCCACCATTGACGCATGGGGCCACCAGCTATTTTTGTGTTTCTTGAGTTGGCTGCCACTGCTACAAAAAAGCATTGTCTTTGCTCCCTGGCTGCAATGTGGAATTACAAGTGGAGTTATACTCCCAGAAGCCTAGCAGAAGTATGATTCTCCATATGAACATGATTAAAGGAGAGCACGTCTCTTCTTTTAATGGGAAAAGTTGGCTTTTGTCATCAGAGTGACAAATAACATTGAGGTGGTGGTGTATGTCCTGTCTCAATCTTGACATAGCTGATAAAACAAACAAAGCAAACTGAATAGCACCCAGCTTATTACTTACTTCCAGGCACTAAGCTCAGAGTCATGAATAAAGCCCAACAGGATTCCAAGGCAAGGGAGTGTCCAAGGTCAGTCAGAGTATTCAGCAAGGTATCTGGCAGGGTAGAAGGTCAGATAAACTCTGACAACTCCTGGAGAGGAAGGATGTCAGCTATATAGGTCTGAAGCCTAGTGCAGCTGTGGCTTGATTAATTGTTGCCGGTTATAAATTCTGAGAGAGTGATGCTGGCTCTCTCTTTGCTGTCTGCGCTCTGGAAAGGTGGGTACAGGTAAGTGCTCTTCTGTGTCTGAAGAGGCAGGACTCTCTGCTGGAGCTGGCACTGCCCCCTGTTCTGTTTGTGGTACTGTAACTTCTTCCTGTACAGCAGGTCCTGGCATGTCCCCTGTCTCAGCCTCTTGAGTCAGAATCCATTTTCTGGAAGCAGGGCATGACAGTGTGCATCCAGCAGGGATGGCGTAAAGGCCTCCACTGTGGTCCTGGGCTCCATTGCAGTCCTTGGATGTTGTGCTCCCCTGCTTTAGGATATAATGCAGAGCCACCAGAGCAAAAGTATCCTTGATGTGTGTGCCTTATCTCTAACAATGGGATTGTAATTAGTGAGCAACAGAGCAGAACAGACTTGCCAAACACAGGGCTTGCTGTATAGGTGTGCCAAGAAAAATCATTATATCTACCCACTCTCAAAGGATTGTGGTGCTAGATAATATAACATGAATGGTTTAATATACATATATTATGCAGGTGTTAATAAATGTGTTGATCTACATTGGTGCTATTGAGATTGCATCTTCTGTTTTTGTTCTTTGAGTATGATAGTTGCATGCTGTTCCTGTTTTCAGAGTTCTTACTAACTGAATGATTTCCAGACATTGTTTCTTGTATTCTGTAGGAAAAATAATTGAAGAGATTGTGATGATTCTGCAGTAGCATTTGGTCACCCAATATTACCTTGGGACAATGAGTGATCATCAGCTATTAATTCTAGTTATAGTGAACTATCAGCATGTTTGTGCTGAAATGTGCCAGTTGTAGCGTGACTCACAGCGACAAAATAAGAGTCCATCAGTTCTGATATATGGCTATGTGCCATCCCTGAAATATTCAAGATTCCCTCTCACAACATGGTGCCTTCCAGGTGTTTTGAGTGGCAATTCCTATCAGCCTGAACAAGCATAGCCAATGATCTATAGGAAAAAATCTGGAGGATACTATCCTGAACAAGAGAGCTAATATCCCATGTTACTCAGTGTGTGTATGCAGCTCCACAGGAATTCTGATTTAATATGGGGTTCCTGAGCAGTGCTGATGTTCAAAAAAGCAGAACATGTTCCTTAAAACTTGGATGTTTAACCTGTCTATTCAAGAAATATCTGAAAATCTAGCTAGCTAGATGTGTGATTCTAGTACTGTCTGGAAGGAAGGCATCTTTACTTCCAAAGCTGGGAAAGGTAATTTCAAATTCCCAAATTCCCAAATCAGTATGGTCATTCACCATGTTGACTGTGGCATTCTGGGAGCTTTAGTCCAAGAAAGCAGTTTTCCAAGTTTTTCTTGATTAATCACTATGAAAAGGCGTTGCAGGGATCTTCAGACTTGTCAGCGCCTCATCCCCTCATAATCTTCATCATGGCTGAGAGGAAGGACTCAAAACCCTTGCCTTCAATGTTATGCATTACATCAAAAATCAAACAAATTGTGATTAGTTTTAAACCAAAGCACCTCTAACAAAGCAAGTTAGTTTTGACTAACCATAGAACACTAACCACACTTTAAGATTTGCATGCAAAGTACCGCTGCTGAATTGAAATCAGAATTGAAAGTTTCCAGGCTCTTTCTCACAGTTGTATAAAAAGGGGAAGTGAGGATAGTACAGGAGTCCAAGGTATGCGCATGAAATGTAAGCTTGCGTAACGTAGTTTACATGTGCATCTGTACATGTAACAATAAATTTGTACATGTAATGCACACTATCTTCCAAATTGGCCACTGTATTTCTTCATCATGACCTTCCTACTTCCACATTTTTATTTATATAAGGATCCACTCTTAGTTCCTTTTCCTAGATGTCTTTCCTTATATACTTGCTTGTCCAGAGATAGGACTTTGGCCTTTAGCTTCTTGATGTGTGGTGAGGTCACCAGCAGAATTGCATTCCCAGATCCTGCCACCAGATGGTGATAGACAAAGCTTGGTGTTTCTGTTGCAGGTCAACCTGATACTCTCTGTATTAGATAACTAGAAAAAGTAACATTTCCAAGTTCTGATACTGACTCCCAGGGAGACAGGCTATGGGAGCTATTCTAATGAGCACCTGTGTTCCAGAAGTTAACTACCATACCAAATCCAATCCACTCTTGTGTCCAGATAACAATGTACTCAGTGGAGAAGTGTAGCTATTCTCCTTCAGTGGGAAATAAGAAAACATTTTTAGCAAGCCTACATCAGAGTTGGAACTACAGGGTCTGACGCAGAGACTCGGGTCCCTTATGTAACCATCCCTTTAAACTTTAAAGTTTAAAGAATGCTGAGAATATGATGCAACTTCTGTGCAATATGTCACAGCTTTTTTACATAATGGATAGTTAAATGTGGCATTATTAGTGCTGAATTTGTTCCATAGAAACTGAGCTTGACCAGTCAGTGGGATAGACCTCACAAATATTTAATCTGAATCTCTATCCATTAGTCATCTCACTCCATGGATTTAATAGCACCATGAACTTTGTTCTTCAGCGTTATTCATTCTTAACTAAAACAGAAATTTTACTTTTTTGGGAGAGGGATTACAACTCCCAGAATTCCTGGGACTGTGCAATTCTGGTAATTGTGGTAAAAAAAAATAGCTTTTACAAGCTCTTTACCTTGTTTTTTACAATCTACCTTTATGCTTTGCCCACCTGGGTGCAGCATAGTACTGTAAGCTTGGTTATATTTCATTTGTATTTGCTATACAGAAGCAAGAGACCAGAGGAATCAGTCTGCCTTGTATCAGAAGTACTTGTTGAAAGATTGACTTGGCATATGCAATGATTCCTATAGAACAGAGACAGGTCTTCCAGATGTTTTGAATGACAATTGCTACAGTTCTTTACCATTTGTGAAGCTCATTGGGACTTCTGGGAGTTGAAGTCCAAAGCCTCTGGAGGGCCAAATGTTCTTCACCCCTGTTTTAGAGGCATATATCTCTATATTTATTAAGAGGTAAACTCTACTTTTATCTTGAAATGGAACAATAATAATAGCCACATTTTGTGAACGCCTTTATTCCCAGCAAAGTAGTTTCACTTTTCAGTCATGGGCAGGGGGAGGCTATAAAAGCCATGGGGAACATCCACAGGCAAACCTGCTCCCTGTTACAAGTGAGCCTCCACATTATCACTTGCCTCTAAAAGCACAGGTGGTTCATGACCAGAACAATGCGGAATTCACCATACCAGTTCAGTCCGGAAGCCATCTTGGCTTTTAAAAATCTCCCTTTTATTACCTAGAGAGCAAACTCAGCCCCAATCCTTCCCTTCTGGTTCTTGCTTGAAAAGGAATAGTTTGTGGCCACAGACAGTTGTTGCAATGATGTGATTCCCCTTATGCATTTCATTCAGTTTTGTTTTTCTGGAAGTAGTGATGTTATCACAAAGCAACAGAAAATCAATTATGTGATGGTGTCACTGAGGGCTTACTAATTCATAGTGAAGGCAGTTCCCTTGCTCTGCATGAGCTTCTTCTCCCTTGAGTGGCAAGAACACATGGGCAAATCACACTATCTCTATTGTGTGTATTCAAACCTGTTTTGTTTTAAGAGGATGCACTTGGGTTACAAAACGTAGATTCAGTTAATTCTATTCAAGCCTGTTGACTTATCATGACCCCATGAATTGGGTAGGGTTTTCTTAAGCAAGGAATACGCAACGGTGATTTTGCCAGTTCCTTCCTCCGAAATATAGTCTACAACACCTGGTACAGTCAGCCCTCTATGTTTATGGGTTAAGCATTAACAGATTGATTATTTGCAGAGTACTAAGGGGGATGGGATGGGATGGGAGGAGGATGCACACACACGTTTGCTCGCTTGGGCGGGTGGGAGAGGGGATGGGATAGGAGAAGGGTGCATGTGTGCTTGCTAGTGTGGATAGGAGAGGGGAAAGGGATGAGATGGGAAGAGGGCACACACATGCATTTGCTCATGCGTGGGGGATGATCCCCCATCCCATCCCCCCAAATAAGTAAGAGTGTGCGTGTGTGGCCTTGCCCAGCAACCCTGCCAATACAGGTCTTTTTTTGGTATGTATTAAGTACAGTTGAGGGGCTTATTATATTCATGGTTTTTCCACTGCCACAGGGGTCCTGTGTCCCTTTCTCCCACAAAAGTGGAGGGCTGACTGTGTGTGTTGGTGGTGTCCCACATAAATACTGACCAGAGCTAACCCTGCTTAGCTTCCAAGGTCAGATAGAATCTGGTGCCTTTAGGGTATTTAGCCCCTCCCCTTTTCCTCTTACAAATGTATAATTTGGAAGGCAGAGGTAAAAACTGATCTAGGGAAAAATGGTACTAGGAGATCAGAACTGCAAAAGCCACCAAAGCAATGCCAAGTAAATAGTCTGGACTGGAGAAAATTTGTGGGAGCATTTCTTTCCCTCCATAAAGTTTTCGTTATATTAATTTTTTTTACAATCACATTTGTGGTAGAATCTATGCTACAGGAGCATTGTTAGAAAGATCAAACATACAACATTTCAGGTTAAACAATGAAGTCCTCAAATAGTTTTTGTTCACCTGAAACCTTACATTCTAAAGATACAAGAAGCTCATGTGGACAAATAGCTGACAACAGTGCGTGTTCCTTTACCAGTGTATTGAAAAACAATGTTTTATCCACAGTAGAAGAATAGTTACGTAGAGTTTACTGAGCATGTTAATGAATAAGCTGACCTTTACGAAAGCATATATGGAAAGGAATAAATCAGACAGGTTTCTTGTTGCTTGTTCAGTAAATAGCATTTTGTACAATCAGGTGCAGCCCTAGTAAGTCTAATGAAAATGTCTCAAAGTATTGTTAGTAGGGCAATATTTTGGTTAACAGGATTTTGTTTGGATGCGTTTGACACGTTTACTTCTCTAAATTTAAACATGTGTTTTGGTAAACATTTTCTTTTTAAAAAGTTAATTCTTGTGTACTTTATATGCCTTTTTACCTAATAGCAGATTCTAGGGGAGTTTTTTATAGAGTCACTTTGTTTGTGAGGTGAGAAGACTGGAAGCTTGTAAGGTGTTTAAGATATCTTTTTGTGTCCAGATCTGAAGAGTGTGCTAGTCTTGAGGCAACACTGTCCTTTGCCTCCTAACAGCAGTGCAGTTACAGTCTAACTCAATGGATTTGCCTTTAGAAACAGGGGCATCAGATGTTGTTAGCAACTCCCATCAGCTCTAGCAAGATGGAATGCTGGGTGTTGCAGCTGAACAATGTCTGGAAGGTCACATGATTTGCCTCCCTGCTTTAGATAATCCTGTTCCTGTTTATATTCTGCTTTTTCTTCAGTGAGCTCAAAGCAGGGTACACACAGGACTGATTGTACTATAAGTTTGACTGAGGCATTTGCCTCAGGTGGTGGGGAACTAGAAGTTGGCAAACTCGCTGCTCACCCTCCTCTTGCTGCAAGACCCTTGCTGCTCTGGGGCCTTGCTATTGATTTGAATGAGGCTCCAGAGCAGGTGACTTTCTGTATGCCTATGCCCTTCAGACCTAGGGATTTAGAAAATATTGGCTTTGAGCAGTAAATCTGCATCTGGTTGGTGTGCAGGGAATGCTGTTTTTCTTCCTCCTTGGGACTGTGATGGCCTCCTCCTATTCCTTTGGTGGATGGGTAGGGGGCTGAGAAGGGATCACAAGCAACACCAGGTGCTGGTGGAGGCACAACCATACCACCTTCTTCTTCCCTTTGGCCATGTGTAGATGCCACCACCAGTGGGAGAACCTGGCCTGTTGCAGGCCAACCTGGCTCTTCTGTTTTCCAATATAGCCACTTAACAACTTGGAGAAGTAAGGCAAGCTGAAAAGGATAGTGGCTAGCACAAGTCCCCTGGAGAGTTTCATGGTTCAGTGGGGACTTGAACTTGGATCTCCCAATTCCCAGTCCAGCACTGATTACCTAGTGTGCGTATATTCCTATGGCATGTAATAATGTATATGATTTCAGTTTCTCCAAAATGTGGCAAAGCAGCTATGCTATCTTCAGGGAAGCTTGTGTTCATTCTACTGAGTAGAGCTCTTTTACCCCCAAAATTTTGCCCTGATGATGCCACTTAGTGCAGCAGTACAGCTTTGTACCTTCCCAAGACTGTTGCTTGCCAGCCAGTTCCAGACAGAGTTCTGCTGTTTTTCATTCTTTTCCTGAAATTCAGACGGCACAACTGTTTCCTTCAGTTCCCACTTGCCACCTTCAGCACAAGCAGTCAAAGACCATAAATACAGAACCTAGTTATCCTACCAACTGCTGTAACAACAGAAAGGGGTGGTGGTGGTGGCAAGAGGACAGATTATCATTTTTATGTGCTCAAGATTCCTGCAGGCGTCACTCTGGCCATTTTGCAAAGCCTGAAGTAACCACTATAGTACAGTATAGAATTCGATACAGTTTACAAAGGCAAAGACTCTGCTTACTGAAGCTTTGCAACAAAGTATGCAACAAATGCTACTCAAAGTGAAACCCCCCTTACACTGATGCAACTGTGATCCAGGAAGGGAGAACAGGAGGTATCTCTTGCTGAATTTGGTTCATGCTATACCTGTTCTGTGGATACTATGAACTGCCAAAAAGAAAAACTATTGGGTCTGAGAGCAAATCAAGTCTGACCTCTCCTTAGAAGCCAAAATAATTCAACTGAAGCATGGACATATCAAGAGACCACATGACTCATAGAGGAAAAAAAGCTGAGAAAATTGGAAAGCGGTAGGGAAGAGGAAGAGCACATTACAAGTAAATTGATTCACTCAAGGAAGCCGCAGCCTTGAGTTTCCAAGACCTGAGTAGGGCTGTTTTTGACCAGGGGCTCTTGAGGGTCTCTCATAAGGCTTCCATATGTTGGTTGACTGAAGGAAAAAGACAACAACCAATATAACTGTCCTGAGAAAATAATCTCCACTGTGGAAATCAAACTTCTTGAGACTAAATGCATCACTTCAAGTTTGATTAGTTTTACCCCAACTAAATAGAAGAGAGTCTAAGGCAGAATCATAACAGTGACCATGTTGTATTGACAAGATGAATTAACCACTGTCATGTACCCCAAGCTGCTCCGAACATGCAAACACACAGAGATCTGTTTTTCTCCAGCAGGAAAAGATAATAGCTCAGTCCTGAAGAAAACTTCTTTGCATGTGAAATTAACACAACCAACCAAGACTAGATCTCCTTTCCATAAACATACCAATTTTTGAAAGTTTGTGAGAACTGTTGCAAGCTTCCCAGTGTGTTGAATAATTTCATCTTTGGAATTCACGTATGAATTATTTTACTCCAGCAAATACGTCATTGATGTGTTGCAAAGTACATGAGCTGGACAGTCATTTGATCCATTATGCAGAAGTGGCTCTTCATATCTCAGTGGCTGGAAAAAATAATTGATGTGGAGTGGAGGAATGTTAACAAGCTCAGATGCCATTTTCTTTCAAAATGGCATTTAAGCCAATCCCTGTGTGTCCCTCCATTCCAGTTATGTGGAGTGCAACCCCCCAACATAATATGGGGTGGCTTTCAGTGAAAATATTTTTTTTTTAAAAAAAAAAACCCTCAATAACAGCAATAGTTGGGCATGTTACCTTTGTGTCTGTTTTTATGGAGCCATGTCTGAGCCTTTAAGAAAAGCAAAACAAACCATGTCATTTGTGTAGCATAATGATGTGGGAGGGATAATGAGTTTCTGTTGAATACTAATTGCCAAGGAGTTGTTCAGGGAGACAGTGTAAGAATGGGAGACTTGTTGTAAATTAGTCACTAGCTTTATTGTATATTGTTGGGAGGGCATGCCAGATTTGTAAAGGTGCCAACCTTATGAAAATCCCTACAGTTCACTGTCAAGATTAGAGTCACAGTGAGTGAAGGACAATTGTTTTCAAGAAATGCTTTTCTGGAAGCAGAATGGTTCAAGAGGCTTAACCATTCCTATATTAATAAGGGATGTGTTTTCTCTTTAAATTTAGGGGTGATACACATTCTGTTACTGAGCTGTTGTTTCTTTAGTCACTGAGCACTCAGATCAAGCTTGCCATTGCTATAAATTCTGAGGGGAAAACCAGGGGCAACAGCAGGCAGGGAGAGTCATTAGTCTCCCAGAATGACTGTTTGTTGGGCTTGCCTTCTGAGTTCCTTGATACTCTCTAAAGCTCAAGACTTAAAATAACATCTCATACTGTAAGGCAAATCCAGGTTAATGTTTTAAATATAAAAAGAAAAAAAAATCAACCTCAGTTTTCTGCAGTCTCTCTGAAACCAAATAAACAGGGTTCTCTCCCTCTCTAACTACTCAGATTATTCTTCATTTGAATTGGGGGAAATGAAAAGGTGAGTTAATGATTCATTGGCACACAGTGACCTTTCCCATAACTATGGACCAGGATCCTGCAGCCCCACTCCTGGGTGTACATCATATTTTAACTTGACTGTGTCTGCCTTAATGTTTGCCCACATGCCTTGATGCTTGCAAAGAACAGACTTAACTTGTACAGCCTCTGTCTGTCTCCTGGCTTTAGTAGGCAATTCGTGCCTTGTTGAGTCTGTTGTTTCCTATCATTTGACTTGCTGGGTTGCACAACAGCATTTTAAGGAGGTGTTTGCTTAGCAAAAGAGAAAAGAATGGATTCTGATTCCGATGCACCTTTTAATTACTCTTGGCCGTCGTTGCCTAGAATGAGGATTCGAAAACGGACATCCAAACCAAAAGGTAGACAAAAGCTTCCTTCTTTGAATTATTGTTCTCTTTCTGCTGATTTGTTCTGTTAGCTCATGCAAGTGAGTGCAAACAAAACATTGTTTTCCCTTTTCAGAATTATTTAGGTGTTTCCTGTGTCACAAATGCAAAATTAATTTGCAAAAAAATATAAACATCTTTATCTCCAATTGGTTCTTTCTTTAGGCTTCTGCTAGCAAATTAACTTTAAATGCTTCCGATATATATGTGCTTCAAATCTAAATGAATTTATTTGGAAGAACCGTTTCCCTTAACTTATTGTAAACAGTTATGAAGAAACAAGTTTGTGCCAAATACTAACTAGAAAACTGTAGGAAAGGATGTCACATGAAGGTGTGCTTTGAAGAATTCTCTTTCCACATGTTTTCCCCCCATTAATAACTTTCTGTTTTAACTACACACTGAAACTGGCATGTGTACAGAATGCAAAGTACATGAGACAAATTGCTTTGAAAATAAACAAACATTGCTTCCTTCTTTCTGGGAAGGTTTCAGGATTGGGGACTTTTGGTTGTTATGATTTAACTAGAAATAAGAACAAATGTTATAAAGTGATGTATCTGAGGAAGGATGCATTTGATAGGGCAACAAGACTTAACAGAGTTTAAGTAGCATGATCCTATTACAGCTGGGTTTATATTCTGCACTGGCTTCCAGTCTAGAGCTAGAAGCGGATCCTTTCTTGGACCACAACTGCCAGCGGCTAATATGAGATTCTGGGAATTATAGTTCTCCAAAATAACTTTCCTAGTCTGTGTTTCAGTCTCTTTCTAGGCTTCATTCAAATTGCTGCTACTAGCCTGTAAAGCCCTGAGTGGTTTGTGGCCACTTTCCTGGAAGAGCAAGTTAATGCTTGTATTAACTTCTGAGTTGCTTCTCTGAGTGCTGCTGCTGAATGAAAAGCCAGATGGCTGCTGGAGAGAAGGCCTTTTTACTGGTGGTTCCCCAGTTGTGAAATATCCTTTCACAAGAGGTTTTCTTGACATCTACATATGATTACATTTGGGACCAGAAGAAGACTTACTGGACAAATTTTAAATTTTTAAAATCTTTTTATTTTGGATTTTTTTTTTAGAACTATGCACAGCTATTGCCCTCTTGTTTTGCCCTGGTGTTCTGTCATGGTTTTAATTTGTTTTAAATTTTACATTATATTTTATTATATTTCTGCATTTCGTGGCCTTAACTTTTATTTTGTGAACTGCTCAGAGAACATGCACCTAATTACTGTAGAAATACAATAAGTAAGCAAATAATTACTAGACTATCTCAATGAAACTAGATGTTTGAAAGAACAAAATTTAACAATAAAGCATGTGTATGCACACAAGTGTCTTGCTACAGTATATGAAGACTTCAGTTTGTTAATCACTCTAATAAACAGGCAAGTATATCGTATTAATTTTTGTTGTGAATAAGCTTTGGTGAATATTGCCGTACATTAAAAATTGAAAGAATAAAGTCCACTGAGATGCTCCATCTTTTCCTACCAATGGTACGTGATGATTCTAAGGGTCAAACCAGATATGACTAGGTCTCCCATGGTTACTTTAAGTGCAGATGCGGCCATTTGTGTGAAATTTTAACAGGAGCTGCATTGCTGGGAGAGTTTATCTTCCCTTCAATGCATACCATATTTTTTTCTAATTCAGATAGCACTCCACTTCATGGACTGGTGGTGGGGAAACTGTCAGATAACCTACTGATCTTGAAAATGGATGGAGTAAATAGCACTGAGAAAGGCTTATCACTGTCCCAGTCAATCATTCTGGCTGTAATAAAAAAACCAGCATGGTCTGGCTGCATTTACTAATACTAATACTAATAATAGAAGCAGTAATACAAAAAACCCAAACACCTCTGAATTCTTGCATTTCTTCTTTTCCTTTTCACTCTTCCATTAGGAGAAAATTGGAACACTGTACCCATAAGCTTCGGCTACCCTTGGCCAGTCCACTCCTGGCTGCTTCATTCCTTGTAGTTAGCCCATGGTGTGGCGTTGGTTGTTAAATTCCTTCCACGTCATAGAATCATAGAGTTGGAAGAGACCCCAGGGGCCATCCAGTCCAACCGCCTGCTATGCAGGAACACCCATCAAAGCATTCTCAACCGATGGCCATCCGGCCTCTGCTTAAAAACCTCCAAAGAAGGAGACTCCACCACACTCTGAGGCAGCATATTCCACTGCCAGACAGCTCTGACCGTCAGGAAGTTCTTCCTGAGGTTCAAGTGGAATCTCCTTTCCTGCAGCTTGAATCCATTGCTCCTTGTCCTAGTCTCTGGAGCGGCAGAGAGCAAGTCTGCTCCCTCTTCAACATGACATCCCTTCAAATATTTAAACATGGCTATCATGTCCCCTCTTAACCTTCTCTTCTGCAGACTAAACATACCCAGCTCCCTAAGCCGTTCTTCATAGGGCATGGCTTCCAGACCCTTCACTATTTTGGTCGCCCTCCTCTGGACATGTTCCAGCTTGTTGACATCCTTCTTGAACTGAGGTGCCCAGAACTGGACACAGTATTCCAAATAAAGCCTAACCAATGCAGAATAGAAGTGGTACCATTACCTCCCTCGATCTAGACATAGATCCTGTTGATACAACCAGAAATCGCATTGGCTTTCTTGGCTGCCGCATCACACTGCTGACTCATGTTCAGCTTGTGATCTACCAAGACTCCTAGATCCCTTTCACACGCACTGCTATCCAGCCACGTGTCCCCCATCCTATATTTGTGTCTTCCATTTTTTTTTGCCTAAGTGCAGGACCTTAAATTTTTCTCTGTTGAAATTCATTTTGCTAGCTTTGGCCCAGCCCTCCAATCTGTCAAGGTTGTTTTGAAATTTGATCCTGTACTCTGGTATATTAGCACCCCCTCCCAATTTGGTATCATCTGCAAATTTGATCAGCATGCCCTCCACTCCTTCATCCAAGTCACTGATGAAGATGTTGAATAGCACCGGGCCCAGGACAGAACCCTGTGGCACCCCACTAGTCACTTCTCTCCAGGATGAAAAGCAGCCATTGGTGATCACCCTTTGGGTTCAGTCAGTCAACCAATTACAAATCCAACTAAGAGTAGCCCTGTCCAGCCCGCATTTTATTACCTTCTTTGCAAGAATGTCATGTGGAACTTTGTCAAAGGCCTTACTGAGGTCAAGATATGCTACTTCCACAGCATTCCCTTCATCTATCAAGCCTGTAACCCTGTCATAAAAAGAGGTAAGATTGGTCTGGCATGACTTATTTCTGAGAAATCCGTGCTGGCTTTTAGTGATTACAGCATTGCTTTCTAAGTAATTACAAACTGACTGTTTAATGATCTGCTCTAGGATCTTTCCTAATGATCTTTCAATCCCATCTTTTTCTTTGCACACCTCAGCAGGCACATATATTGCTACAAAGACTCATGAGCATGCAGAGGGTCTCCTCCCCTTTAAAGAAAGCAGTAAGCAAGGAGGAGCACAGGGTTGGGAAGGAAAGATGGCCAGGATTGTTCACTTTTTATGTAATAACTAACCAATCAGTGCAGCAGGAGATTCTGCCTGAAGTTAGTTTGCAAGTTTGTAGGCTGGGTGGGTTGCTAAGTAGCTGAGATGGATTCAGGTTGCACCTGGGCCTCTCTCAAATCTTACTGGGGAGTGGAAGGAGATGAAACAAAGGATTTTAAAAATGTAAAAGCCCTCTATTACAGCAGTAATGGAAACATAAATAGATAGAAGACCACTTTTGAACATATGTCTTTTTATTACAGGCATTATTTGTCTTTCTAATGCAGATCAATAGTAGGCAAAGCACATACCTTTTATCTAAAATGGTTAGTATTGTAGGTTTCTTTCATTTCTGGCTTCATCATTTTAATTCTTCAAGTTATATATCAACACATCCTCAGACAGCTGGGTGGAATATAGTTTTCTTCCTTCCTGGCTAGGGTTGTCATGTTCTACTTCCCCGAATCTGGCTAATCATCCAAATCATGCAAATTCTACCTTGAATCCCATGTTGGGAGAAAGGCAGGATTATATAAATTCAATCAATAACAACAACAGTACATGAAAGAAAAAAAATGCAACAATTAATGTGCTAAATAGTAACAATAATATTCAACAATAATATTTCCCTAGGTTTCAGTCTCCTTAACATTTTTAATCATTACAATTGTTTTGAAAGAACCAGTACAGACTAATGTTTGAAGAGCCGGATATGAAACAGGATTCCATGGAATTTACCAAGTGATCTTGGACCATCTCTGCCTCTCACCGGACCTGCCTTGAAGTCTCCTTGCTTCTTGTACTTTTTTGCTTGCACTGGTCATCTCCATTCCTACTCTTTCCATTCCCTTACCTTGCACTCTTGCTGTGAGTCTTCTCCCTTTCTTCTTACAGACCACCCCTCACATAGCTCAACCTCCCTTCTCTTCTTTTCCCTCCATTACCTCACATTGTGCCCTTGCAGGACACCTCTGCATTTCTTCTTACATGCTGGCACTCAGAAGACCCTTCCTTCCTGTCTCCTCCCTCACCACCTCATACCCTCAAAATACTTCTCTTCCTCTCGTCATACACATGGTTATTCACACAGCTGACTCTCCTTCCCTCCTACTCCCTTCTTTACCTTCCCTTTTACCTTCACAGTGCTCCCTTCTCTTACATTCTGCCACGTAGACCACTCATTCTCCCTTCCCTCCCACTCCATCCCTTACCTCACCTTGTACCATTGCAACACTCTTTTCCCTGCTCCTTAAATGTCACTGCTTGCAGTGCTCACTCTCCCTTCCTTTCTACTCCCTCTATCATGACACCTCACACCCTGGCAGTGCATCTCTCCATTTCTTCTTTCATGCCACTGCTTGCACTGTTCACTGTCCCCTCCATCCTACCCTGTTCATTTCCTCACCTCTCAGCCTCACAATGCAGCCCCCTTCCATCTGCTTCTTTTGCACTCCACCACTCCCTTGTCTCATTTTATCCCTTCCCTCATTCTTCTCATGTGCTCTCACTACTCTCTCACTACTCATTGTCCCTTGCCTCCCATTTCCCCCCTTCCCATCTTCATAGTGCATCCCTCCATTTCTTCTTATACACTGGTTCTTACAGAGCTCACTCTCCCATCTCTCATACTCCCTGCTTTGTTTCACTTCTCACCCTCCCAACCTTTCTCCCTCACTTGTTTCTTACAAGGTGCTGCTAACACCATTCACTCTGCCTTTCCTCTTGCCTGAAAGGCTAGGGAAGACTTGTTTCTCACAGAGCAATTTCACAGAAGAGTGCCTCCACATTTTGCCTTAAATTCGATTCGTGGACCATTGGTTTAAGAGCCATCTTCTCAAGGCATTGGTACAGCTGTTACATGAAACAATGCTGAGAAGATATGCCTCTGGCCACAGCAACCACCTGGCCCTTCAGAAGCAATACTGGATCAAAGAGTTATCTCCAACACTTGTCTTTCACAGAGAGAATGTAATCTAACAAGGAGAAATTGTCTTTGTTTGCTAACCATTAACACCACCTTCTTGTCCGAACTGAACCTTAGGTTGTCATCCCATATCCATCAGCAACAGTTTAGGTCTTCCACAGCTTCTTTGGCATCATATTTAAAAGAGAGCTAAAGCTCCACAGTATTGAGACCCAGCTCTAAAATTCTGGAGGATTTTTCCATTATAGTGATGGCATAGAGTCATAGAAGTCTAACATGTTGATGTTAAAAAGCACAGAGAACAATATTGAACCCTGATGAACCTTGAGGCCCAGTAATATTCCTCATTTAAGCTGGATGTGAAGCTCTTAATGGTGCCCCCAAGTCACCTGAGAGACGAGTATCCTAGAAGGATACCGCAAATGATGGTTTCCACTGCCAATAAGAATTCTAGCAGAACCCACAAGGATGTACTTGCCCTGTCCGGTTATTAGATGTAATCCTGAACCTAGACTTGGTCATTTAAAAGGTCATTTTTTAAAAAAAAATACTTCATGCTAATGGATATGTATATCTTTCGTTCATCTTTGCTTACGAAATTGGTAATAATCACAAAAAAGAGGATGGGGAGAATTAACCCACAGCAAAGGTGTACAGCAGAGCTAGATTAACCATGGCTCAATTGGTACAAGTGCTCCAACACCCTCACTGGCTAAAGTCCCAGTACCAAAGGAAAAAGGCTTAGTTTTTTCTCCCTTTTCTTCTCCAATCATTTCCTCAGTTTTTCAGAGCTTCTGGTACTATGTTTTTGTGTATTGCTTCAGATACTGAGTAAAACTGCAAGAGGTCAGGTTGTCAGACTCATCAAAGTTGCAAGACTGAAAATGGGTTCACACATGAATATTTTTAAATTGCTATTTTACCTTTTCTACGTTCTGTCCTGCCACTTGTGCAATGATATATGTATGTAAAAGGGATGTATCTTGGAGACCACTACAGGGACTTCAACCACCCTAATGTGGCCTTGGTATAATAAAAAAGTTATAGAAGCTTGAAGAAGGGGCCAAGCCAGTGTATGAAATTCCATATGTTGCGTTCCAAAAGTGTACCTGTATTCCCAAGCAAAAGCTCTGAAAGTATATGGTTGGAATAAGTAGCAGAGTTGAGAAGAAGGAGATAAGCCCTAAATAGATGTCCCACCATTCCCCCAGTATGTAATCCAAAGCAGTGTACAACATTTTAAAAGCATATTATTAAAAAAACATTAATACAAAAACAAATTCTGTTTAAAAAATACAAGTTGAAAACAGCTTTGTGCTGATACTAAACAATACATAAATAATACATAGGTAATGTTTAACATATATCCATTGAAAATTTAAATTTACTTTAATCATGAGTTTAAGAGAAAACTTCTATAAAATGCTACACTGTTGATATGTGACCCCACAGAAATTAGTGAAAATAACAAAAAAAAAGGGGGTGGGGGATGGGAAATGTTAGAACTGGTACCTTTTTTCATATGTGGTAGTCCTGCAAAAGAGCTAATTTTTTGGGGAAAAGAATTCATAATACACTTTCTAAGATAATAAATTTTAAATGTGAAATGATTCCAGAAATGTATTTACTAAATATTATTGGGAGCCAAAAAGAACTGAGGAAAAATAAGATAATTCTATATTTGATTACGGCAGCTAGATTTTGCTTTGTACAACATTGGAAAGACAAAATAGAACCACCAGTGGAAGAACAGAAAGTTAAAATTATGGAGATGGTAGAAACGGTAATATTATCAAGTTCAATAATAGTGAATTCAATTCAGAAGTTCAAAAGAAAAGAGAGACCAATTTTGGATTTGGTTAAAACTAAGGACAGAACTTAAAAGAGTTAATAAAAGAGGAAAAGAAAAGGGGAGGAAGGAGAAATATAAAATGATCAACACGTACTTTTGTATACTACATATATTAAAACTAGTCTGAGGATTGGGTAGAAAAAGGAATTTCATAGAAAACAGGTTTTGATAATGAAAGTGGAAAAAATTATGTAGTTTAGGGAAAGCACGAAACAAGGAAGAGGGGTTGATTATTGAGAGTGAGGGGTTATTTTATTCAAACAATTATGTAAGGTAGATTGGAAAAATATATGGTTGTAAGTTTTGAAATTGAAAAGATTAATATGAAAAAAGAAAATATCTTTCAATTTTAAACTAAGGTAGACCAAGGTAATTACCACTGTTGAACTTCATTCTCCCAACATAGTGTGTCTGTTTTCATATGTACATATACAAGGAGGTGGGGATCTTGCACGTGTAGATTTCTGGCTCTGTGTACAACAGGGCTACTGGATGTGTATGATTCCTTCCCTTTTAACAATAAAGTCTTAAAAACATAAGGACTGTCTCATGGGTTAGGATCAGCTTCTAAAAGTTGCTTTTTGGAGTAGGGCTCTCAGAGTACCTTAATTAGTATAGCCATTGGCTATGCTGCTGGGGATCGTAGTCCAAAATATCTTTTACAACTTTAGGTTCTGCACTGGGGCAGCATTTCAGCAGCAAACAACCAACCAACTACATGCCTTCAGAAGCAAGAAATGTACTTCTGAAAATCTCTTGAAAATGCCATTAGATATACCTTCTATTTTTCTTCTTGTGAATTGCAAGTATTTGTTAGTAACCTGGTAAAGTGGAAGAAACTACAGATCTTGCTGTTGAATACAATGAAGCCTATCTTTTTTTTTTTTAAACAGGCTGTGAGTAATGACTTTGCCAGTGTCATGCTGAAAGGAATTTATGGAATTTTTGGAATGTGATTTACAACCTGTATGCTAGATGTTGCTTTGTCATTTGTTAAGCTGCATTGTGTCTTCCAGTAAAAATAAATAACTGTTATAGTCAATGTGTAATTAATTGCACTGTCTTGTGAGGTTGCTGAAGTCTTGAAATAGTTTTCCTGTTACATTGTCATTTATGCACAGAGGACTGCTGGCGAGGTACTTTCTGTGAGATAAACTGACATGATTACAGAGAGACTAATTTGTCATCAGTAATTTTCTGCTGACACCCAGTGGAATTGTTAGTGAGTTTAAAAACAAAGTACAGTTGGTCCTCCACATTTGCTAGGGGTGGGAGGTGTGTGTGTCTATGGAAGGGGAAAGAGGCATGGTGGGGATAATGGGCATCCAGGGCCTAAACCATATCAGGGAAAGGAGAGGGAAAGGGGGTAGGTTGTCATGGTGGTCTTATACTTCCTCTCTGTCGCCCATCTGCTTCCTTGGGTTTGTGTGTGGGGGCATTGGGAGAGGGTTTGTGGTGCTGAGAAATTGGGCCACAAGCCATCCTTGGCTGGCCAGACAGCTGCTGGTGGAGAAGGAGGAAGACCAGAGGTAGGTTTTTAAAGGGCTGTGTGGCCTAATTAGAGCCACCAAGAGAGATTTTCCCCAGAAATGTAGTGCCTGAGGTGGAGGGACAGGGGTGGGGGAAACTCAGAAATAATCAAATATGTGAAAGTTAAACCCACAAATGTGGAGGGTCAACTGGATAGGTTTATCATGATATCTCAAGTTTCAGTTGCCCACTAAGTCAGGGACGTAATGGGAGAAAGTCAACCATAAAGTACCAAATAGTAATTTATTGCTATGAGCCTGCTCTTATGTCCTTGCACTCAAGTTCACCAAGAGATGAGAATTCCAGGATTATGCAGTTTGCCCAGGCTTCTGGGGTTTTCTTCCTAATAGAAGATATGGTTTACTTAAACTTGTATACAGGTTGAGAATTAGTGGAATCCCACAAAATAAACAGTCAAACTGATGGTGCTCCCCCATTTCAGGTTTGGGGTGAATGAGTTCAGCCCTCTGTCTGTCTTTTTCAGTCTCACTCCCAAATTAGCTTTTTTGCCCCTGGATGTTGTGGACCTAAATGTTGATTTTCAAATTGTTCTCCCCTTCCAGAAAAACCCATTTGTTGAAAGACCTCTCAGTGAAAAAAAATGTGCCTTCCCCACCATGGCTGAGCTTCCTAGATAATTTCCAGCAGTCATGTAGGTTCCATTAAACCAGGACTAGGAAGCATGTACCCCCAAGACTGTTTATTCAGCCCTACACTCCCTCAGGTCCTCAGCCACAACAAGCAAGCAAGTAAACAAACAGTGGGGAAAAGGTAGTATTCTAGCCATACCTGGCCCTTCTTCTCTAGTTTGTAGTGTGAGGATGAGGACTCTCAGGGTGAGAATGTTGCCTGGAAAGCTGTGTGTAAATAGGATTTCTGCATCTATTAGACTTTGTGTTTTTTTATTGAAGAGCATAGTCTTTGCAACAGTGGTTGATGATCAATGTATCATGCTGATTGACATCACTGGGGCCTGCTACCTGTGACATTACTGGTGTCCACCTCCTATGACATCACAAGGCAGGGCTTATCCCTAGGTCTCATGTTTTGGCACTCAGGGCCTGGGATAGTCTTAACTTGATAACACTAAACAGAAGGTTCCAGGAGGATTAATTCCTTTAAATGGTTGCACCATTTTAAACTAAAACAAAAACACTCAAAATCAGAATTGGCGTTTTGGCCATTTTGTTTTGTTTTGTTTATTCTGCATTTGGGGATATTGTGGTAGAACCCCCCCCCCCAAGGCCTGGGGCGGAAGGCTGGCCCTCAGCCCACAGAACTTGCTGATCCCTACATTAAATCTCTTCAGACCATGCCCCAATCTTTCAACCATAATTCTCAGGTCTACTCTCAGTGATGACATCCAGACTTGCAACAAAGAGAGAAAGCAGTCTGTATAAACCTCTCATGTGGTGAGGAGAATTTGTATGGACAATATGTGCATGTGTGCATGCATCTTCAAGTAACCTGTGAACTTAGGTTAGAGTGTTTGGGCTCTTTGGTTCAGAAAAATGGTCAGTAGGAACATGATAGACAAGTATAAAATAGTTAATGTGGTGGTGAAAATGGATAAAAAGAAGATTTCCTCCTTCTCTCATAATACTTGAACCTATTGTCATAAACTGAAGCTAAGTGATGGGAGATTCAGGATAGATGAAATGCTAGGGCAGACAAGTTCTTCTTCAGACAAAACACATAGTCAGACTGTAGAACTTGGTACCACCGAATGTGGTGATGGTTACCAACCTGGATGGGTTTAAAAGGGGATTAAAGGAATGAATGGAGGCTAATACATGACTGTTTATGTGTGCATGTGCCTTCAGATTGCCCTTGAATTTTATAGGGTTTCTTAGGCAAGGAATTCTCAGAGGTAGTTTTGCCAGTTCCTTCCTCTGAAATATAGCCTACAGCACCTGGTATTCATTGGCAGTGTCCCATCCAAGTACTAACCAGGGCTGACCCTGCTTAATTTCCAGGATCAGATGGGATCCGGTACCTTCGGGTATTTAGGCAGTACAGGCAACTTATATCTGACCTGAAATCCTCGGAAGGAAGTAATAGTGGGATTCTCAGCATGTGAAGAGACTTGACACAGAGAAGCCATTTCTCACAATGAAGTTGCCAAATGAGAACTGCAATGGTGACATGAGCAATATAATCTGCAGACTTGCTTATGGTACCTTTACATGCAGTGCGGAGCAGGAAGTGTCTTTGGTAACCATGGCATGACTTGAATTTTAACAGAATGGTACTAATTACATTTCTAAACCAAGTATGATTTTGGCAAACTCAAATAGAGTACAAAGTGGTAACCTTTTTGGTGACATGAACTAGAGGTGGGGAGGTCTGTGGTGCTGGAATTTTAATAGCTTTCTAAAATTAATAATTACACATGAAGTTATTTCTAGAAGGAAAACTATGCAGAGCCTTCATTCCCAGCATTTCACCATTAGCTCATATCTTGATTTATTGCAATACTAGGTATGTGATCACTTATTAACTCCATTGTGGCCATTTTCAGTGGAAAATTAATGTTGTCATCTTTCTGTTATTGTTAGTGGTAGTTAGCTTTCAACTGATTTATCTCATTTTATTTTATTTTAAATACCAGCAGCATAACTTTTTAAAAATAGTACTCATCATCATTTTAAAAACATTTTTATAATGCCAATACCTCTGGTTGTGTTTTTCTTACCTTTTATTATTGGTTAGTTACATTGCTATCCTACCTTTTTTTCCCTACAATTGTATCATCACATACATAACTGTTCTCCACTTAATCTACCCAATAATGTTGTGAAATAGATCAGGCCCAGGGTCAGCCTGTGCATTTAATGGCTCAACAGAGATTTGAACCTGGATTTCCTAAGTTCCAGTCCAGTACAAGATTAGACATATAATAGAGTTTGGAAAATTTACTATTTGGCCTACAGGTCCCATCACCCCCTAGGAAGCATTTCTAAATTGATAGAGTGCAATAAATATTTAAAAATTGGTTTTGGAAGATTCTTTCCTTGTGTGTTTAAAACATTTTTTCTACTCTGAAAACAGTATAGAGGAGCATGTAGGCTAATGTCACAACAAATGGGAGTCCTCAGTGGAGTGAAGATCAAATGCAAGGAATCTGAGTCTTGGCTTTCTTGTGGTCTCCTTCTCATGAACTTGGGAAAATTACCTTATGGTACTACAGAATCCCATAGCCTTCATGATATCTGGCTGGGACATTTTGGGAATTTCACCTTCTGCTTTTTAATGTCTTCTAAATCTAAGATTATTCTTATACTGAAATCCATAGACATTTTATTTTGGCAATAAAACATAGCACTCTCTTGCTGTACCAATAAAAGATTATTGTGTTTAAATGAAAGTGACTAAAAGGGCCTTGTTAGATCTCCATTCGTAGGCCTCAGGTCCTATTCTAGACACAAAAAAAGCAAAATTCTCAGTATGACATACTCATCACATTTCTCAGTATGACACACTGTGATCTTATGGAAGTGAGACATTTATGGCATATCTTTCTAGCCTTTTGCCACCATTTGAGGAATTTTCTTCTGTTACCTTTACCTTCAGAAATATCAATGTGACTTTGCTGGCATTGTGAAAGCTGTCTGCATTAATTATATAGGTACTAATTTGTTCCAAGTGGCCCACATTTGATATGCCATAGTATGTTTAATTGTCCTTTTAAATAGTTACAACTGTTATCTTTCCCACAAAGCCAAGCAAAACCACAATAGACCAATTCTTTATTTTATCCGTCAGCTCCATAACTTCCAACTGTTGTAAGTGCTATCTCACTTGAACTGTTCACAATATCACATTGTCCAGTTTCGTCTCATTACCACAGCCAGACAAAACACTATCTTTGTGTTCTTTCTTAATAACCGAAATGGAAAATGTTACTTTTTGGGACTACCACTGTCAGAATCTCCACTACCCATGCTGGGTGGGGGATTCTGGGGAACGCAGTCCATGAAGTAACATTTTCAAGCTCTGCATAATAACTGGATATCAGGTCTTTTGAAGCAGAACTTGAATAAAACTAAACAGTCATCTGATTCTTCTTCTAGCAGGACAATAGTAACTTTTGACAGTGGGTTTCATTGAAATAACAGTGCTGGAGGAAGAATTAAAATCAGCAGTTGTACAATTGTTTCCCCGAAACTTTCTCCCCCAAATCTACTGCCTGATGGATTCTGTGAGTTGTAGTTCCAAATGGTAATTTTGATAATCTTCTGGTTAAACCACTTCTCCATTACTGGGTACATCTTTATGTGATTTTGCACTTTAGTAGTGGTAACACTGCTAAATAAACCCATTTCATTTACAAGTTGTAACACCACAAAATGTGGGAAAGTCAAAAGGGGATGAATACTTCTGGAAGGCACCGTACAATTGCTATTTTTTTAAAATTAAAGTGGTGGGACACTTGAATAAAGATCTTGCCCCCTAATAGTATGACCTTATTTTATTTAGTATAATATGGGCTAGTTAATCACATATGTAAATTCCTGCTCCAAAGAAATTTGTGCTTTGTTACTGAGTCAAATAGGAAAGGCAGTTCACTGTTTGTTTGGGCAGACTGCTCCCTGGAGGAATTAAAATATTAGAAGCAGTGTGTTTGGTAGTCTGTAAAGGACAAATTGAGCCATCAGTAATAGCTGCTTATTACATATTTTCACTTCCCCATGTCTTAAATTATTTTAACCACATTTACATCAGCCTCCAGTTTTAAATACCTTATGGCCAAAATAAGCAATGGAGATAATGATCACATTATCAAGTCCTTTTGTCATCTCTTGGCATGATTGTAAAGGTTTTATGTATGATGCAAAGATTGGAAGCACAAAATCCTGGCTGAATTACAAAGTAGATCCTGAAAGCAGTCCTAGTCGAACAAAGGCCATCTCTTGCAAAGATGAAGGTGAGCAGGAGGCCAGAAATCTTACATACCAGACCTGGCCAACCAGAACTGGTATATGCAATTCTCTTGGAAAACATTTAGCTTGCAGCAAAACGGCAGGATGTTGCATGGATTACTTGGTTTTTAATTTCATTTGATTTATTTAGTTTGGAAATCAACCAAAAACGTGAAGAAGGCTTAAGCTGCATTTGGTGATTACTGAGCATGTTGTATCAACATGTGAAATATAACACACTAAATGTCCCCTTCTGTCACTTCCGTCACCTGCTACTAGTGGAGGTCAGTGGGTTTGAAGAGTAGAGCTTCTATAAATAATGTCAGCTCTCTGCTTCATACTGTTGTCTTGCAAGTGTAAAAGGAGATGAAACTGTGTCCATTTCCACACTAGACTGTTATAGTGCTATTATTCCACTTTCGACATCCTGTGGAATCCAGGTGTTTGCAGTTTAGGGAGGGGCTTCACCTGTGATTGAAAGTCCATTTATGCTCTCTTTGCCAATCAAACAGAGCAAGGGGAGATTTCAGATTAAAAATGAGAATGGAGGAATGGACAGTGGAACATGATCCTCTCTTTTGATCAGTCAAGATAAGCATTGGTAGGTCTACTCTTATTCCTTTTTTGAGGAAGGATAGACAGATGGGTACTCAAAGCTAGACAACACTTTAAGGGGTGGCATTACAACTGTGGATTGCCTTCCCTGTGGAAAACTGTTAGGTACCTCTTATTTAATCTTTAGGTGATTGCTGAAGACATTTTTTTTTAAAAAAATCAAACTTTGTTTTAATATTTCAACTTAGTATTTTATTAGTTGCCTGTTGCTTTTAATTTAGCAGCTGCCTTTTTAAAAATATTGTGTTCTTTTATATTTTGATTATTGTTTTGTTTTGTACATCTTGCTTGTGTATTAGAATTGTAGTGCATCTTTTCTTATAAAGCAGGTTTAATAGCAGTGGTAATTAAACCTGCTTTTAATGCTGAAAGTAGTAGTCAACAAGAAGAATGTTTTTGACAGCTTTTTCATAACCTTAAAACAGTTGTCAAAAAATGTTGAAGTAAAAATCTGATGGGAGTTCAAAATCCAAACTGATAAATAATTAGAACATAATGTGCCAAACATAATTGTCGGGAGAGAAGAAAGCTTGGGTTATAGACCCAAGGGACAGCGGAATGGAAGAGAAAGAAAGTGAGAAGATGATGAAATATTGAGACCTACAAATTGAGATTTAACACTTCTGAGAAAAGGAAACAGCTGTGGTTCCAGTAGTGATAGGTACTCGGTGAGCAATTCCAAACTGACTAACAGATTATCTGAATGAAATTGCAATGCATAGGACCACAAAAGCACAATCTCAAAAAGCAAAACTACTTGGAATATGGCACAGTGTCTGATGATACCTCACTGATACAATCTTGAACAAAATCAGGATAACTAATGGTCCAAAAATCCAGTCAGTTTGACAGGGTAGAACATGAACCCAAGAAGGATGATGAGGAGGAGAGTGATGGATGAATAAGAGATTCTGTGAATATATGCAGTTGTTGGGAAGGTTACTTTTGGACCGTAACTCCCAGAGTCCTCCAGGAAGCATAAATTGTAATCCAAAAAGTGACTATAGCATATAAGAAGCTCTACAAGTACAGAAAGCTCCCTACCATAAATGTTAGGCTGAACTTAATAGCAGCAACAGTGAGGAGAGAAGGGGCCGCACAACTTTGAGTATCAGGCAAAGTGAGGTGGCAGTTTCAGGATGTAGACGCAGTGGGCAGGAGAGCATAAACCAGTTGCAGTGCATTGGAACACATCGCTCTGTGTGCAGCACCGATTTCCCTGCTACCAGTAAGTCAGTGTGCTAACCTCAAGTAAAGCATAGCATGCTGTCTTGCTACCACTGTTGAAGTAAAATTCAGCTGCCAGCCCAGTTGACTTCTGTAGTTGAATGTAGGAGAACACAACCATCATGTCCTTTGTCTCAGACAGCAAAATGTCTTCTTCTGGCCCTGACTTTCAGAGCAGAGCTAAATTCATGACATCATTGTCCCTTCCATTCTCAAAAATAACACTGTGGGCTTGGAAAAGATGCAGAAAAGGACAACTATGTGGCTGGAGCAACTCCCCTATCATAAAAGGTTACAGGGTTTGGGATCTTTCGCTTAGAAAAATGGTCAATAAGTAGGAACATGAAGATGTTGCTGTGTGTTGCTGTGTGCCTTCAAGTCATTTCTAATTTATGATGACCGTAAGGCAAACCTATTGTGGGTTTTCTGGGCTGGGAGTATGTGACATGCCCAGGGTCAGCCAGTGGCTCTCCATGGCTGAGTTAAACTCTGGTCTCCAGGGTCATAGTCCAACATTCAAACCACTACACCATGCTGGCCTTCAGTAGAAATATGATAGGTGAGTAGAAAATAATTGATATGGTGAAAGTGGATGAAAAGAGGATTTCCTCCCTCTCTCATAATGCTTGAACTTATTATACACTGAAGCTAAATGACGGGAGATTCAGATAAATGAAATGCTAGGACCAACAAGTACTTCCTCGCAGAGAATGCATAGTCAAACTGTAGAGCTTGGTACCACCAAATGTGGTGATGGTTACCAACCTGAATGGGGATTAAAAGGGAATTAAAAGGATGAATGGAGTCTATACATGACTGTGTGTGCTGCATGTGCCTTCAGATTGCCCTTGAATTTCATAGAGTTTCTTAGGCAAGGAATTCTCAGAGTAGTTTTGCCAATTCCTTCCTCTGAAATATAGCCTACAGCACCTGGTATTCATTGGCAGTGTCCCATCCAAGTACTAACCAGGGCTGACCTTGCTTAATTTCCAAGATCAGACTGGATCTGGTGCCTTTAGGGCATTTAGACCATACTTGAAATGACTACAGAGCATTATATGTTCCCTGTAACCAGTCGTCAATGTGAAGATGCTTTTAAAAAGTGCTAGGAAACATCAGCTAGTCAAGAATACTGCAGCCAAGCTGCTGTTGGGGGCCAGTTACAAGAAGCCCATGATGTCTTCGCCAGTTACCAGGGTGTTTCCAGGTACAATTCAAATTACAGGTTATGACTTTTAAAATGCTGTATGACACGAGTCCATGCTGTTTGAAAGACCATATTCCCCCATCAATCTCTTCAGGTTTTGAGGGTTTTGGTTGGGGGAGACATCCCCTCAGAGTCACAGAGTTCTTGGTGGCTGCTTCCTCAATGGAGTTCCCTTTCAAGAGAGGCTAGGTTAGAACGCTCCCTGTTCTTCTACTGGTACTTTTCTGTTTAGGCTGGGAATGGTTTGGGTATTGAGGAAAGTTTTTTTTAATGCATGGGTGCTGCATTTTTTAAAGTTTATGTGCTTTTAATTGCTCTTATGCCAATTTTGTTTTACTCTTATAATTTATCTAAATGGATTTTAATATTATAATTGCTTTTTTCCCCAGGTTAATCTTATGCACAAACTTGGATTTTAGTCTTGAGATGAAGGAGGGAAATAATTTCTTATCGTATAATGCTTTATTCCAGTTCAGCAGCATTCTCCATTTGGAGTTTATAAGAAAACTTCAAATCCTTCCACCTTCTCTGCTGCAGCCAGACTTTCTGCTATGCTGAATGGAAGCGATGAGGTGTATGCAAACCGCATGGTAGTGAACCAAGTAAGAATGCCAGACTTATGTGTATTTTGGCTTGCCCCCCCCCCATATTTCATATCTAGGCCTATTAATGGATGGACTTATTCAAGAAAATAGATCTGAATTCATTGCAAAATTATATTGCACCCTGAAGTACCATCAGTTTCAGTGGAGTTTTATATAATTGTGCTATTGGTACTTCTTATCTCATGCTCATGTAGGTCTAATACTTTATTTTTAAAAACTTAGTGCTGAAGTGGCCAGTGACGAAAAGGGGAAAGATTAACATTTAATATATTAATTAAGCATAATCATAAATGAATTTAAATTCTTGGTAGTCATACATTCAACCAACACATTTTACAAAACAGAAACTCACCTGCAGCAAATTTATTTGTTATTCTTGTCATTCTAAAACCTTCCAGTTCCTGCCTTTGCTCTTCTTAAGCAAATAGAGCTTGGAACTAAGTATTTATATGCAATGTAGTTACTTGCAATGGACTACCTTAATAATGAGGGGAGCACTATCAACTTAAATGTCAAAAGCAAAATGATGAATGTGAAGAAGTTTTCTTCCTTATAACATTTTCAATTACTTTTGAAAGTTATGTATTAAGGGTATCTTTAGGTATTTTAGAGATCCTTTGACAAATTTTTTTCAAGTTTTATACCATTGTGTTACAAATCATAAGGGCTTTGTTAAGAAATGAAAGTGACATAAAAGTAATGAGCTTCACCATAAATAACACTGCAAATACTGCTTTCCTTACATTGTACAGTAATGAGTAATGATAACCAACTGCTGCCCCAACCAACTGCTTCCTTAAAAATTATAATGAGTAAAAGGAACAAATCATGTCTTAAAAAGTGGACTCCCAACTTCTGTGCTTATCTGCCTAGTGAGCAAATGATAGAAAAATCTCTCTTTCACTCTTGTTCATGCCTTCAGTGTTATCCCTTTCTTTCTGTCACATACTATTTTTCCTCCTCATCACTTTCCTCATGTCACTGTCTCTCAATCTCCCTCGTTTTCTCCCTCCCTCTCTCTCTCTCTCAGCAGCAGCTGGTGGATTCCATATCAGTAGGGCAGTGAATTCTACTCAGAGCTTTAGTCTGAAATTTAAAGATTGATCTAAGATACTGAACCCTTTCCCCAAAATAGGTTCAGCTCCTTAACGTTATCTAAAACCTCAGATCGATTTACCACTCCTTTGTGGAAATATGACTTCTTTGTCTGACATATTACTACCTTAAAGTCTCTCACATGTGTATATCATCCATCTCTCTGTTAATGCATCACTCACCTATCTCCCCCTCTCTCTTTCTCTCCAGTGAAGTGCATCACTCTGCCTTGTTAATCACTACCACAAGCACAAATATACTGATAATGCAAGAATGTCTGTATCTAGCAAAAGGAAAACATCTTATTTGACTTCATTAGGCATGCTTTGAGGATCTGATCAGTTGTGGTACTGGAGAGCTCAAATGTATAAATGATAATAAATACAAAAAAAAATAACAATCATAAATACAAAACATTAGTCCCCCCCCCCGCTTGTTATTCTGCTTCTGCTTTCTGTGGATTTGCTACACTTCATTCTGCATCTGTTGGTTGCAGGTTTTTTTAATAGTATCTGGATGTCTGCTCATCTTACTGTTAAATTCTTGGTAATCAACTGAAATGCAGCAAAAGAAACCAATAAAAGAAACCAGCTGTTTTTCTCCTAATATGTTCTGTCTATTTGGAGCACAACACTAAACATTCATACTCACTGAACATCTGCCTGGATTATATTCTTTCATAGGGCTCATCTAGCCAGCATTTTTTTGTGGGAATGTTGTTGTAAGCCCAGACCTCAAGTAGTTATACAGGTAGACTCACAATCTATGGAAATTCCCTAAGTTTTGATTTACCATGTTCCTATTGAATCAGTTGCTCTACTCTAGTTGGAAAAAAATGTATTTAGACCACAAGGTCTTCTGATATATGGCAGGATATAAATAAATAGCCCTCAACAGTCTGGCAAGCTGTAATCAGGTTCTGTTTTATACCTTCTGTAGATACTACTAACTTGGTTTAATGTCATACTTTTAGATGGAAGATGCTGGTGTTCAGTATGTTGATGTTGTCCACTCAGCTTCTGAAACATGCACAGATGTCACAGACTCAAATGATGATCCAGAAGCCCTTGCCAATAGCATGAACCAAGAAAATGCAGCACCCTTCTTTTCATCTAATTTGGATGCAGCAGATTCATGCACACCTCTCAAGAAGACACTTCTATTTGCCAATCAGCGAAATCAACGCTATTCCATTATAAAAAAAAGAAGGTGAGGAATTGGCTTTGACAGTATTGTTATGCAAAGAATCTTTTTCAGCTTTGGCACAAGAAAAAGATAACAGGAACAGTCACAGTAACTAAGGTCATGGTGGCAATTTCCAAATATTTTTCAACTTCCTGGCCTGTTTTGGTCAGAGGTAGGTTTTTTTGTGAACTGGAAGGAACTTTTGGTCATTTCTTGGTTCAGAAAAAGGCCTCCCCTGGGGAGAGAGATTTTTCAGACAAAATTGCTTCTTTTTAAAAATGTTGTAGCTCTCTCAGGGCTGAGTGTGTAGACACTAGACCTTGAAGAGTTCCTCCCCCATCCTGCTTTTGATCATTGGTTTAGACTTTTCATGACTCTTTGTGAAACACCTAAAAGATGCCCCCTACTGTTGGAACTACCATCTTGATGCTGATATATTCTTTCCAGTTATGGTCATTCCAGTGGGAAGGCAGCTTTAACCTCACCTCCACACCCAGTAGCATTCAGTATCTGAGGAAGGCTAAAGTGTTTCCTCCACCACAGAAATCTTCAGTAAGCCTTGAGTATGTACACATAATATGCAAGCGCAGGCCACCAGTTTGCAACCCCCAGCCTACTAATTTATAGCACATGAGAATTAGGGTTGCATACATCTGTTTTAGTTAGAGCTAGGAGAATCTGGTGGCCATGTTAGCTGGGAGATTATGAGAACTGTGATACCCCAGTTTTCCAAGATCTCAGTTTACTCTTTGTGCCCACTCACCCACTTTTTTTCTCTTTCTGTTAAGGAAGCAACATGTTCTGCCCAGGAAATAGCTTTTGTTTGTTTGTTTTCTGCACAGAAAACATTAGAACCACTATGGTGTAGTGGTGTGAGTGTTGGGCTGGGACTCTGGGAGACCAGGGTTTGAATCCCCACTCAGCCACAGAAACCCACTGGGTGACTTTGGGCAAGTCAAACTCTTTCATCCTCAGAGAAGGACAAGGCAAACCCCCTCTGGATGAATCTTGCCAAGAAAACCCAGTGATCAGTTCACCTTAGAGTTGCTGTAAGTCAGAAACAACTTGAAGAACAACAAAGTTTCACTTTATTCCTAAAGAAGCAATGGCAAACCCTCTCTGAACAAATCCTGCCAAGACAACCCTTTGATAGGTTTGTCTTAGGGTTGCTATGGGTCAGGAATGATTTAAAAGCACATAACTAACGTTCATGCTATCCTGGCAAATGTTGTTCTGAGAATGTGAATTTGCTGTATTAATGAATAGTTCTGACCACAGAACACATTGCTTGGCATTCAAGAAAGCATTATCTCACTGTCAGTCCATGAAGTGAGCTTCTTAGATTTCTGAATCATTTCTATGTCCCTGGGAGAGTGTTGAAAATAAAGGTTGTAGAACCTGGAGATGGCACAACAATCAGACTTAATTTTGCTGAATTATGCTGGCTTGTTTGCATTTGTAATTTATTGTATGTATTTTCTTAGTTCCAGTCTTGATGACTTGGATGTAGACAATGGAGATGAAAGAATTTCTAACCAGTCCCATAACTGCTACCCTTCAATGTCCTTCAACTCACCTGTGGCCTTTAGTAGAAGGGGTGTTTTGGGTTCCTCAGAGGCAGCCACTGAACTGGATTTTAACATGAGCAGGGCTGAATCACTTCCTTTGTCCAGCAATCTGCAGTCCAAGGTATTTATTGTTATCATTTCCCTACAAAATTAATAATAACTGAGATTACTTCACTGATATGAGATCTTATCCATCGTTAATATTTCCACAAGCATATCATGCCATTCTTGTAGCAGTTGGTTAGAATACAGCATTAAAGAATAAGTACAGTAACTATAGAGAAAGTGTTCATCTAGTTTTGCAAAAGTCTTTTTGAAATAGGTTTTTAAAAACCTAAGAATTTTTTTTTAAAAAAAGAGGGATGGAAAAATGTGGATTTGGGCTGCATTTATTAAAAATCACTTCTCAGATTTCCTGAATATCTTCTAGGAATCAGTGTTGTCCGGAATCCGATCTCGTTCATACTCCTACACGTCACCTAAAGTCCTACAACGGAAACCACATTGTCCACGGGACTTCACAATATGTGATTCAAATGATGGTGAGTAATACTGTTTTTGTTTTGTATGTTCTCTTATTTTTTACAGAAATCTGGATTTGATATCATTTATTCTTGGTGGACTTTCTTGGTGAATTTCTTGGTGGACACCTTTAGTGTGCCTGTTTGGGCAAAACTGACTTCCCCAGGGAGGAACATTCGGATTGTCTGCACCAGATTGATGCCACCCTCTTCAAAGGCTCTCTATGGAAAGAGAAGCATTACAATACAAAAGTTTTCTGTAGATGATTCAAATCTGTAAATAATCATAATAGTGAGAAGAAGAAGCAGAATCCCCATGTATTGATTGAAGGGGCAGCTGGTAATTCCCATGTTGTTGGACTGTGAATCCACTCCAAGTTTTATTCTAGCTATTCCAAGGTACTGAACTCTACTCCCAATAAGTTTAGTACCTTGGATAGCTCCTTTGTAATGATCCACACCTGGCATGGAGTTACTGACATGGGAGCCACTATCTGCTATTGGCTGATCATCTCCTCTACACAGACCCAATGATAAATTGTGTATAGGTATACATTCTCCATGTATTCTTCACTCTGCATTTGTGCAGCCAAAATAGCATCTCCAAATAATCACAACTCTGAGAAAGAGGGGAAAGAGCAGAACTATTGAGTTGTTTCTTTTAAAAAACATTTCAGCCATGGTTGGCATGCAAAAGCTGAACATATTTTAGAATGGGAGTCTTGTGCTTCAAGGAGAATTAGCGGAAGTGTTGGTTTAATTGCTTTAAATCTATTCATTTTGTTTTGTAGATCAAAGGGCATTCAGTTTGTCTGAACAGACAGGAGACAAAAGGTATGTTTTTCATATTCTTCAATTTTTTCACACATGTTTATGAATATCGATAATTGTTTTAATACTAGCAATAGCCATCAATCAACTACAACTCTTTTAACATAATAAATCCCCTTAAAATGAATCTGATGATATAGACTGTAATGGCTGAATAAAGTACTGCATCTTATTTATATAAAATTAAGGTTCCACATTGAAATTGGGAATGTGGAATTTTATTGTTTGCTCTTGTTCTGTAGCATATGTCTCTAGTAACACTGTCACAATCTCTTTGAACCTAAATGAGTATGCACAGCTTAATGAACGATTTACTGGTGGCATTTTAGGATTCAGGAAGAAGAATGGGATAAGTACCTTATGCCTACAAAATCAGAATCTGAAAAATATAAAGTCAGTCGTACTTTCAGCTTTTTGATGAACAGAATGGCCAGTACACGAAATAAATCAAAGGTAATTTGAGATGATGTGTGCTATGTTACAAAGTACAGGTTGAGCCTCTCTTACATGGAAATCTAAAATTAAAAACCTCCAAAACCCCAAACTTTTTGCCTCTAGCTGCCTGCATCTGTCTTTGAGGCAGCAACTGTGAGACTTCTGCTTGTTTGTCTCTCCGATCCTCAGTTTACCAGCTGCCTGCTTCCATTCTTGAGGCGGGGGCTGCAGCTCTCTTGTTCATTCATCACTTAGATCTGAGGAGTGCCGCCACTGCCACTTTGAAGGCAGAAGCGGGTGGCTGGTGGCAAAAACACAGAGACTGAGGATCTGTGAAATGGTGGGAGGTGTGATCTCCTGCCAAGAACTATGCTTGGATGCCCGCCATTTCACGGATCCTCAATCTCTCTCCAGTCTCGTGTCTAATACACAATGCAAGTAGCAAATGAATGAGATGTGAGGCTGTTCAAAAAGATACTGTATTCTAGAATTCCCAAAAATCTGAAATATGAAGAACTCTGATCCCAAGCATTTTGGATAAGGGATACTCTGTCTGTATTTTTTTATGATTTTGTGGATACTGAATAGCTTTTTAAATGAGAAGAGCTTCTAGTGCTATCAGCCAGCAGATAGAACCATAGCCTGGAAATCTGGAAAAATTACAATTTTGGATTATATATGTCCAGAATTCCTCAACCAGTATGCTTAGTAGCTATTATTACTGGAGCTTTCTAGGAGTTGTAGTGGTGGCTGTTGCCTATTGTGGCTGATTGGGCAGAGGGCTTAAACACAAGACTGGGGGCAATTGCATATAGTTAACTACATAGCCTCCTCCCTTGCAAGATCTAAGTACACTTTATACCCTTCTCCTAAGAAGGCTGTATCACTGTTACCATCTTATTCTGCAACAAATTTAAATTTGCCCTTAACATTTGTAAAAGAATCCAACACCTCCTTTTTTTGTTTGCACCTCCTTAGTAGCCGGTAGACACGACAGAAGTGGGAAATAGGCAGCTATCTAGCTAATGTTTAGTGGTCAAAGTGGGATTTGAATATTCACCATAAACCAGGGAAGGAGACAGGGAAACCTCTACATTACAGATTTTGTAAATAGATAGATAGATAGATAGATAGATAGATAGATAGATAGATAGATAGATAGATGGATGCTGGTCTATGGAACTTTAATTTATGAAACCAAGAGAGTGGGAAGCAGAGAGTGGAAAGCTTTCATAAAATCTGAGTAACTCCATTTCTTGCTAATGAGAGAAGGGGTGACTAAAGAGAGGTAGAACTGCTGCTGTGTGTACTGATGCTATATCTTTGTTTTAAATAAACCTGTTTTAATTGTTTTTTTCCCTATTTTGTTTATAAAGGTAAAAAATAAAGAGGTCAAAGAGAAGGAGAAACTTAACAGGCACCAGTTTGTTTCTGGGACTTTCACTGGAGTAATGCCATGTTTTGCCTGTGAGAAAGCACTTTTGGGGAAAGAGTCCTTGCAGTGTTCTTGTAAGTAACTTTGCTTTGTATATATTTGATCTACAAACCATTTCTAGAAGGTTGCTTGTATTTCATTTGTTGGATCCAGACCAGCTGTAGTTAGAACAGAACATTTAAAATCAGTAGGCCTTAAGTTATTCGTCCAAAGCATTTTGGACAAACACGAGGAAGACTGATGAACACGCTTCAGAGCCTCCCAGAGCTGATATGCTGTGTCAGCAGCAGCAGCAGCATGGATCAACTGGGAAGGACTTAAAGTAATCAAGATAACTGCTTTGGCTTTTTTGTCAGCAACGGCCGTCCCTCACTCTGCAAAACATGCCACAAATTCTCCTTAGTCAGAGATGCTTTCACATAATTCTGCAGCTTTGATAATTAGTGTCATTTAGTCTCTCAAAACGCACAAAGCTTGTTTCAGTCATTCTGCTGCCTTTGTAAAAACAAAACACAGGAACGCAGCTGGCTGGCCTCCTCCAAAGTGTCCTTGAACAGCACCGGACTAAAAATTAACTGTCTCTCTGCCAAAACCAGATTCCTCAAGCACCGGAATCAGGCAGACAGTAACAGTCCCAGTATCCAGGGAAAATCAACTACAGGTGCGCTGTGGATGCTGTGAACTCTGGGCCTGGGCCCATAACCACTGTTGGGGGATGATAGGAGTTTCAGCCCCACAGAAATGCAGTGGAAAAACCAGATTTCAGCAAGCAAACAGCAGCAACTTTGTTCCCCAATAAGGATACTCACACACAGAGGAGTTTCTTCCAAACAGGAGGCATTTTATCATCAAGGTTCCATTATGTACAAAACATAGAACAGACGGTCAAAAGCTTGCTCCAGGCACTGGGTTTGGTCAACAGACAGTACAGACTGGGGATTGCTTCCTTATGTACGTATTTACAACCAATCAGGTCTGCACATCCCCCAGTACCTTTTGCACCCCACTCCATTTTCTGATGTAATGTACTGCAATCACACACAGCTGGAGCGTGATGCAACATCTTGCAGTGGGCTGAACATTTTCCCTGGGTTCCCTGCTGAATCCCTGACAAATAATGGCAGACTTCATATACCATTAGTTTCCATAACACTATAAGTTAAAGCACTGTTATTTTTTAAAAGATCCACACTAAGTATAACAAGGACAAGTTTAAATGCAAGCTTGCTTAATAGCAAGAGGTCAACTGCAGCTTAGGATGTTCAATTTTAAAAGACTAAGAACTAGGTGAGAATTTCTGAAAATCCCTGAATTCTCCATGCCCATAACTTATTTTCTTGAAGCCTATACTTTGCTTTCCCCTGCCAGGGTTCAGTACCAGAAATGAGAGAAAAGTTGTGAGGGAGACAGATTATATACATGTGATGCAACTTTTTGTAAAATTTCAATTAAAAAAAAGTAATTAAAGATCCCGAAGAAAGAGACAGTTTAGCAATTCTCATTTCTGCTCCTCTCAGGTTCTCAAAATCACATCACTCAAATATATATAATTGGGGAAGACATAAATTTAAAGAGGCAGATCTTCTCTTATCACATCTAGTTTTGCCCACAGAATACAGCAACAAATGACTTCCCCAATGCCAAGGGGATTCAACCCACTTTCAACTCACAACTCACTTTTACAAGGCATGAGAATCAAACCAGATGTTAAGAAGAATTCTTATTTCCTATGATTAACCCATTTTCCATCCCCCTACAGGATTCCTCAGATATACACGTTGCAGCAATCAGTCTTACACATTAAGCCTGTGTTCTCCAGTGACCAAAGCAAAGCAAAGCAAAACATGCTAAATACAAGATACATAGCTGAGGAAATTATATGAGAAAGAGATGCCTTTCATCACATAGAGGAGCACCTCTGCAACAAAACATGCTAAACGCATCCACCATTGACAGTCCGTGTGAAGCCCTGTTTGAACTTTCTTTCAAATCTCCCTGGTAACATTTAAATAAAGAAGATATGTGATGTGAGCTTATTACATTCATAGCTTCCCAATTCCAATACTCCCTCATGCTCCTTTGCAGGGACCAAGGAACACTGTATGTGACTTTTTCATATGCCGGACTTGTTATTTTGAAGCCACACATATAGCTTTGGCTATAGATGCAAAACATGCGCATTTATTTTTCAGCATAATTTTGAACATGGATTGTACCTTTTGCCTATTCAGATGGTCTTTGAAGAAAACAATCAATTGTCATAGCTAGAGAACAGATTAAAACACTGATCATATTTATTTAGAAATGAACTTTCAGGACAATGCTTTATAATCTTGCATTTAGAAAGCATCTTTCTTTCTTTCTTGCAGATTGCAATGCCATTGTGCATAAAAATTGTAAGGACTGTGCTCCTGCATGTCCAAAGGTAAGTTGTAAAATGTTTGGAAGATAGCATTGGTCATTGTTATGTTATCGTATATTCCTTCTTTGTGCTCACTTCATTCTGTCACTTTTTTACTGTATATGTAATTAATTGCATGAGTTGGCACCTCAAAATGATTGTTATCTAATAATATTCTTCATGATGTAATTAATGATTAAAGGAATAATTCAATTGAAATGAATAGGTATTGCTATTCAAAAGAAAGCTTGTCCACTTGCCACATAAAATCAAGTATAACTATACTGCAAATAAATTATTTTTTGTATAGTAGATTCTTTTCATTCTTTCTCAGATCTAATTGGTCCCTCAAATAGATTTCTCAAATTTAATAATATGACCCACTCACCTTCTCCCTCCCTCACTCCCTCTTTGTTGTGGATTGAGAATAGGGAGATACATGGAATACAGGTAGCACAGCAGGAATTATGCGTTATGAAGTACAGGGTCCATAGCAAGTAGGAGTATTGAGCTTAAAAATAGTGTGGTTGTCTGATAACATTAATATGTGGCCAAACATTGATATTAATAATAATGTATTCTTATTTACCAGAAAAGCCAAGACAGGTGCCATATTAAGAACAGGACACAGATTGTCCAGACAAGTAAGTATTGTAGTAAGAAGACTAAATCTCCATTTAGTCTTGGGACATGAAAATAATTGGTTAGATAGTGTCCATTCCACAATTGGGAGATCTCCTTCCACTCACTGAGGGAACCATGATCCAGAGTAGGGAGGAAAGCTTTGCCATGTTCCTCCTGCAGCCCTCAAAATCCAGAAGATTTCCTGACACCTCCACCTCACCAATTAACTTTTTCAGAGGCACAGTAGGGTGGGAGGGGAGCTGCATAGGTAGGAGAATTTGAATAACATTCCTTTCTCCTTCAGTGGAAGAGTCCCATGGACAGAACATGGCCCATGGATTCTGAATTGAAAATGATAGCAAATCAAACTAAAACAGAGTAACTGAGTTTTTACAGTTTCCCTTCATATGTGAGGCTAACTTGAACACTTGTGAGTAGATAGTCAATGGCTGCATTTAAACAATCCTCTAAATCAAAAGTAGGTGACAGTGACCTTCCAGATATTTTTGAACTTCAGTCCACACAATTCCTCACCTGTGGCTGTATTGGCAAGGGCCAGAAACATCTGGAAAACCACAGGTGCCCACTCATTTAATACTATAGTTTAGGTTGTTAAATATGTGTCACAGGTTTTTCTAAACCCTGTTTTCCCTTTGTGCCTTCCCATGAACAATTTAATGAGTATTAACAAATACCCAAAAACAGTCTTTTCAAAGGTGTATTTTACTTCCTGATTTGATCAAACCATAATTTGCATACAAAATGCCAGTACTGCAACCACAAGGTTGTGAGTTCGATCCTGCCAGGCTCCAAGGTTGACTCAGCCTTCCATCCTTTCGCAGGTCGGTAAAATGAGTACCCAGCTTGTTGGGGGCAATTAGCTAAAATACATTGTAAACCGCTTAGATAACACTAGTTGATAGGCAGTATAGAAATAAATGCTATATATATATATATATAAACTTAACATTATATGTATGGTCTTTTTAATGAACTCTTTGAAAATTTAGGCCTTTTCTGAAGTTGATGGAAATATTAGCCGAAGTGAATTAATATAGTTTGGATTTCTATTCTGTCAGCCTATCAAGTATTAGTTATGAGTGTGTGGAAGTTAAGAATAAAAACTACTTTGTATCTTGGATACTAGATGTTGTTTCATTTCATCCTCTGACACAATTCCTCCTTTCAAAATTCTAAGATCTTCAGATGATAATTACAGAGATGCATTTTAATCTTCATTTTTTAAAAATTCACATAGTCGTGAGTGACCTGGGCCAGGATCCAAGGATGTGCATATACTTTCTGAGCAGCAGCCCTCCATACTAAATCAAGGGCCCTTAGAAATGCCCTCCGGGTTGTACGATCTTGTATGTTTCTACTCAGAAGTAATCCTGTTAAGATCAACAGGGCCTATATGTTTTTTTTTCAAAGAGAGAAAGAAAAGAAAAGGTGGAAAGAAAGGAAATAAAAAAAAAAGGAAAGCACATTGTTTTACTTGGTGAGCATTAAGAGATCTCCTGACAACCTATAGCAAACTATGGCAGGGAACATAAGAAAATTACTTCCAGCAGATCAGATCATTGGCCCATCTAGCTTATTGTTATATATATTGACTAGCACAGGATTTCTTGGTTTTCAGACTGTAGTCTAGTCTGGCCTTATTCAGTGATGCTAAAGATGGCCACAGCTGTGCAGGAGGTGAGCGTCCTCTGGATTGTAATGCTGCTTTATCTATAGCTGCTCCAAGCTAAATGAGACTTCAGCTAGTGCCAAAGTAGGGTCCAATAGGGGCAGAAGCTCTTTACAACTCAAAGCAGCTGTGAGAGGAGTGGCAGTGAAATCCAGAAAAGGCATTGCCCCTCCCAAGGCATTGCCCCTCCCAACCGTAGCAGATCCATCAGCTAACTCTATCTGGGACCATTTGTGCACAAATCTAGTAATGTTGAGACATTTGTGTCACTGATTTTTTTAAAAAATGGATTTACTTGTCCCTTGTTTACTTGTTTCTTTACTTGCTCCTGACTTCCTGGACTAAATATAGAAATGTATGCAGTCTGAGTTTGGGAATGTGTGTATTTCTGGGCTTGTAATTTATTCTGCAAAAAGAAATGTGGGGAGAGTGAGGAGGAAAAAAGCTTTCTACAACATATGGATATTTGAAAAGTGTGCCAAAAATATAGCATATGCACATGCAAAATCCAATGTACAAGTTTCCAAAATGAGCTCTGACACACTCAGTGACAACATAGATACACTAATGCATATGTTTCAAAATCATACATCATTTTTTTCTGTTTTAAAAAAATAATCTGCATGGAATCTGCACATTCTTAGAGGTGGGGAAAAGAGGGAAGGAAATGACATATCTTCCTGTCCCTAGATCTTTCATGGAATACCTTACCTAATGATGGTAACATTGGCTTAATAATATCCAACATCTCTGACTACATTTTTTAAAATCTTTAAAGATCCATCATTCAGAGACATTCCACAGCCAGCATTCTCTGCAATGCAGCCTTCTACCTCGACACCCATTGGATCATCTACTGTAAAAAAAGATGTCTTGCAACAACAGCACTCATTATCCAGAAGTGTTCCAAGTACTGGCTTTGAAAGGTAAATGATGCTGTTTGATGTCTTGCAGCAAACATGTTGCTACACGTATGTGATATCTATATAGCTGTTTCTGTTTAAACCCTTAGAAAATACATATCACCATTGGAGCCAGATCTGGATACCAGCAGCTGGAGATATAGGTCACACTCTGAAGAGCTATTGCAATCCATAGGGACTGCTTCATCAGTTGACTCTTTGATCATTGAAGGTATGTGGAGAACTTCGTATGAAACCGTCTCCATACAAAAATATTTGATTTATTAACTAATAGTGTAAACCAGCACTGCTTCCAAAACCAAAACAAAACAAAAGCAAAAAACAAGAAAAAATCCTTCATGCATTGTCATTGTGATAGTCATGGTCCACTGAAAAATAAGGAAAAAACACGAGACCAGTGGTTTTCAGGTTATGTAAACTATTTTTTGAAGCCTTTTAAAACTTGAAAGATTGTTTTTCTAGAACTGTCTGTTTTGCAATTTCATAGTGCCTGACAATGATACAAGCAATGCAGTCAGTCTGCACTGAAGCAGGAGTTTTGTTGCCAGATGAGAGCTGTCTAAGCTCTTTCCATAAGCAGCTGGCATGATGTAGTGCTGCTCTGGGACTAAAAGCTATATAAGCCACCTTGAGCTTATCGGAAGAATATTAGGATATAAACGTAGCAAATAAATAATATTTTGAAAGCAGAATGGGAGAGGAAAAACCAGAACAACTGATGCTGCTGCAGAAAACGAGGTGAAGGGTGGTTATACAACTCTCATTCTTGGAACAGTTACTTTTTTAGATTAGAGTTCCTGGAAGCCCCTCAAGGTAAGATAGCCAAGCCTGCTGGGGTTTTTTCCCCCAGAAGTTGCAGCTCGAAAAAGTAATTTTTCCAAGCTTAGTGCTTGCATTCCTGACTTTGACAGCAGATGTTTGCAGAAACTCAGAAGCATTCTACAACATGGGTAGGGAAAGTATCTCCATGTGACCCAGGGCTGTTCTTATGGCCTTCAGGCCCCCCAGCCCTCATTTTTGGGGGGTCTGAAATGTTCTCCTAAGAGATATTGAAAACAGTTTTGATACATGCCACATCAAGCTATTTTAGAGTAAGAGAGGCCTTTTTTCCCAAAAGAAAGTGGCCTGAAAGTTAACTTCCAAGTCACTTCCAGCTGGAAGGCCACAAACATGATGAAGTTGCCCCCACATGTCTAGGAGTGTTGGAGGGCATTTGGGGCAAAAAGATCATAAAATTGATCAGAGTGAGATCAACAGAGGCCTCCAACCATCAAGTACTGCCAACCCATGCTCTAGAATGAGAATAGTATGATAGTGTACCAGCTGAACAATGTAATTTTTGCTTTTGTTTCCTTCATCTCAGCATCTTCATTTTAAATATGCTAGAGACACATGTTTCTTTCTACTTTTAATTAATTTCATACCTAAAATACATACAAGCACACATCAACAGGAATCAACATTCATTTCTTTGAGCTCTGATTCACAAATGACATATGCACATTGATATATGAGATCTATCAATATTCATTATATGCACCCACAAAATGAACACATGGATCACAATTTTAAAAAAACAGTGTTTGAGGGTATCTACCTGCTGACTTAAATCTGCACGTGTTCATGTTTGTATATATGGCTTTCAAGAATTTTCTTTACTTGCTACAGATGATGTTGATGCCTCTTTATGGAGTGATCTCAGCTCTGACACATTGGAATTTGAAGCAGAATCTTGGAGTCTTGTTGTGGACCCGTCATTTTGTAACAAACAAGAAAAAAATGTTATCAAACGACAAGATGTGATTTTTGGTCAGTATGCTCATGATTTTTCAGAGTGATGCTCACATAAAATTTCATGGAATAGACAATGGAACAAAATGAAAATGCACACCACTTTTAGAAATCAAAATCAAGACTTTACTGCTAATATGGCTGTGCTTCACTCTTGACTGTTGTGTGAAAACTTGGGAGCAACAGTGTTCATGTCACTTTCTACTGTGTTCATGGCTATACTTGTGGTACTGTAATCAATGGCCAAGAATATGCATCTTAACGATGATAGCTTGAGAGTTCTGTTTGATGTGAATTCCTAATGAACTTTATTCTGTGTCTAGGCACAGCTGAGGTACCTGCCATGAAACATTGTTCACATTAGGGGTTACAGGCAGACCTTTTTCCAGGATACTTCATTCCATTTTATTCCCCCTTTCCTCTCAGTTTTCTGTTCTCTGACATTCAGCTATAGTGTACCTACTAGGCATGTTTAGTTCTTGGCAGGCACTATTTATGGACCTCCTCAGCCCTTTATGATTTTTTCCCCCGATTCCAACATGCCTTGGAATGTGTAGCCTGCTGATACCTCCTTCTTATCTCTGGATGACGCAGTTTCATCGACACAAGTGTTAGTGCTCGTATCTCACTCTTAGTATATGGACTGCCGTTTATGGTGTATTTGCTTTCTTTTCATTGCAGAGCTGATGCAAACTGAAGTTCATCATATCCATACTCTGTTCATTATGTCTAAAATATTCAGAAAAGGAATGAAAGAAGAATTACAATTAGATCACAGTACTGTGGACAAAATATTTCCTTGCTTAGATGAACTTCTAGAACTGCACCAGCAGTTCTTCTGTAGAATGAAGGAGAGACGGCAGGAATCTGCTCAGGAGGGAAGCGATAGAAATTTTATAATCAACCGAATTGGAGACATCCTTGTGCAGCAGGTAAAATCACAGAACAGAATTGTTCTTCCTTCCGACAAATTGTACAAAAGAAAGAAAAGAACCAACTTTTGTAGAAAAGCAAGCAGATTATCTGGAGTTCTTAATGTTGCTGGTGGTGGGGAGAACCTCTGTCTCCCAAGGTCCATGGCCAGCCCAAATCTAGCATGCAGACATTCTGGAGGTGGCGCCTCCCCATTGACCAGAGAGAACATTGTGTGATATCTTATTTATATCATCCCAATAAATACTCTTGTGGCTAATCAGAGGGTAGTCATATATTTGAAGTGGGCCAATAAACTAAAGTTAAATCCCAGCAAGAGAGAGTTCCTATAGATTGATAGTACCTAATTGTGAACGTTAAGAAGCAGCCTGCTCTGAATGGATTTCAGAAGGCTGCTCCCTCTGAAAGAACAAGGGCATATTTTAAGAGGAGTATTTGCTACTAATCTGTGATGGAAGCCCACATGGCCACTGTGGCCCAGAATGCCAGTTTCCCATTCCAGTTGTTTCAGCAACCATGGTCAATCTTTGAGAGGCTAGCCTGCCCCAATAATCTGTGATCTAGTTATCTCTTGGTTAGACTGTTGGCATGTGGTTCCATGTGGGTAGTACTTGAAGATAGTTCCAAAATGGAGGGTTCTGCAAAATGCAGCCACCAGGGTATATTGACTGATTCAGGAATGTGCGATCATATAGCATTATTGGTTCCTAAAGAGTTCTACTTGCTGCCTCATTTGTTGGTGAGCCCAGATAAAGTTGTTGCATTTGACATAGTCGAAGAACCCCGGACAGGCCTCAGAGGAGGCGAGTTCTGGTGGTTGGGGACACCTTGCTCAGAGGAACTGAACCGGCAGTTTGCAAACCGGACAAGCTCAGTCGAGAGGTCTGCTGTCTTCCTGGGGCCAGGATAAACCACATAACAGAGAGGCTAGCCAGGCTGGTCAAACCCACTGACCGTAAGCCCCTCGTTTTGGTTCACGTTGGAACCAATGACACGGTGAAGCGCAGCTTTCACCACATCACAAAGGACTACGAGTTTATGGGGAGAAAGCTTAAGGACCTTGGTGCGCAGGTGGTCATTTCATCAATCCTCCCTGTTCAAGGATATGGTGCACGAAGGGAAAGGACAATAGTAGAGGTCAACAGCTGGCTCCGCACATTTTGCCACCGCCAACAGTTTGCCTTTTTGGATCATGGCTTGAAATTCCGGGAACATGGGCTTCTGGCAAGGGATGGGCTGCACCTCACAAAACTTGGCAGGAAGGTTTTTGCAAACAGTCTCACAAGGAGGATTAGGAGGGCTTTAAACTAAGTACAGCTGGGGAGGGAGACAAGATTATTCAGGACAAGGACTCGGCAAGTGCAGGGGAAAAAGGCCCAAATGATATTGGCCAAGTAGGAATAGCATCCAATCGTGGGAGGGGTGGAAACAATGCTATGGGACTTGCAGGAAGGGCACGGGGACTTAAGTGTCTCTACACTAATGCACGGAGTATGGGAAACAAACAAGATGAATTTGAACTCCTAGTACAGCAAAATAAATATGATTTGATAGGCATCACTGAGACCTGGTGGGATGAGTCTCACGATTGGAATGTAGGAATAGAGGGGTATAGCCTATTTTGTAGAAATAGACCAAATAAGAAAGGAGGAGGAGTAGCCTTATATGTCAAGGATGTTTTCACCTGTGAAGAGATCCACGACTTGAACACCGGAAGCCAGGTCGAGAGCATCTGGGTAAGAATTAAGGGAGCAAGAAACAATAGGGATATTATAGTGGGGGTTTACTACAGACCTCCAAGCCAGACGGAGGACCTCGATGGCGCTTTCATAGACCAAATGACTGCACATTCAAAAAGGAGAGATACAGTAATAATGGGAGATTTCAACTACCCGGATATATGTTGGCAGTCAAACTCTGCAAAGGCGGCAAGGTCCAGCAAGTTTCTTGCTTGTCTTGCAGACAATTTCATGGTCCAGAAGGTGGAAGAGGCGACAAGGGGATCAAATATTCTGGATCTGATCCTGACCAACAGGGAAGACTTCGTTAATGACGTAGAACTGGTTGGATCTTTAGGAGAGAGTGACCATGCCCTATTAGAATTTTGCATTCAGTGGGGAAGAGAAGGCAAGTGTAGCCAGACATTCGTCTTAGATTTTAAAAAAGCAGACTTCTGTAAACTGAAGGAGCTGCTGGCTGAAATCCCGTGGTCAAGAATAGTCAATGAGAAAGGAGTTCAGGATGCATGGGAGTTCTTTAAAGGGAGGTACTGAAGGCACAGGCTAAAACTGTGCCATTAAGGAGGAAAAATGGAAGGCATCTGAACAAACCGGAATGGTTGACTAAAGAGCTCTCAGCTGAGCTAAGTATTAAGAAAAACATGTACAGGAAATGGAAGAAGGGGGAAATCACCAAAGAAGATTATAAGCAAGTAGCCAGGAGATGTAGGGAGAAGGTCAGAAAGGCTAAAGCACAGAACGAACTTAGGCTGGCCAGAAACATTAAAAACAATAAAAAGGGCTTTTTTAAATACGTCCGCAGCAAAAGGAAAAAGAAGGAGACGATAGGGTCACTGCGCAAGGAAGATGGTGAATTAATAACAGGAGGAAGAAAAAAGGCAGAACTCCTCAACACCTTCTTCGCTTCAGTTTTTTCCCAAAAGGATAAAACACTCAACCTGGCGGTTGGGAAGCAGGTGAGGAAGTGGGGGAAATGCAGCACAGAATAGATAGAGAGGTAGTACAGGAATACCTGGCCACACTGGATGAATTCAAGTCTCCAGGGCCAAATGAATTGCATCCTAGGATTTTAAAAGAACTAGCAGAGGTCATTGCGGAACCTCTTTCTATAATCTTTGAAAACTCTTGGCGGACCGGAGAGTTCGGCAGACTGGAGGAGGGCAAATGTTGTCCCCATCTTCAAGAAGGGAAAAAAGAGGACCCAAATAATTATCGCCCAGTCAGCCTGACATCAGTACCTGGAAAGATCCTGGAGCGGATCATCAAACAGTCAGTTTCTAATTACTTAGAAAACAATGCCGTAATTACGAAAAGTCAACATGGATTTCTCAAAAATAGGTCATGCCAGACTAATCTTATCTCTTTTTATGATAGAGTTACTTGCTTGATAGATGAAGGGAATGCTGTGGACATAGTATATCTTGATTTCAGTAAGGCTTTTGACAAATATCCCCATGACATTCTTGCAAAGAAGCTAGTAAGATGTGGACTTGACAGGGCTACTGTCAGGTGGATTTGTAACTGGTTGACTGACCGTACCCAAAGAGTGGTCACCAATGGCAGATTCTCATCCTGGAGAGAAGTGACTAGCGGGGTGCCACAGGGTTCTGTCTTGGGCCCAGTGCTGTTCAATTTCTTCATTAATGACTTGGATGAAGGAATAGAGGGCACGCTGATCAAATTTGCAGATGACACCAAATTGGGAGGGGTTGTTAATACGCCTGATGACAGGATCAAAATTCAAAAGGACCTGGACAGATTGGAGAGCTGGGCCAAGGCTAACAAACTGAATTTCAACAGAGAGAAATGTAAGGTCCTACACTTAGGCAGAAAAAATGGTATGCAGAAATATAGGATGGGGGACACGTGGCTGGCTAACAGTACGTGTGAAAGGGATCTAGGAGTCTTCATAGACCACAAGCTGAACATGAGTCAGCAGTGTGATGCGGCAGCCAAGAAGGCCAACGCAATTCTTGGTTGCATCAATAGGAGTATGGTGTCTAGATCGAGGGAGGTATTGGTACCACTTTATTCTGCATTGGTTAGACCTCATCTTGAATACTGTGTCCAGTTCTGGGCACCCCAATTCAAGAAGGATATGGATAAGCTGGAGCAGGTCCAGAGGAGGGCAACCAAAATGGTGAGGGGCCTGGAAGCCATGCCCTATGAGGACAGACTTAGAGAGCTGGGTATGTTTAGTCTGCAGAAGAGAAGGTTGAGAGGGGACATGATAGCCATGTTTAAATATTTGAAGGGATGTCATGTCGAGGAGGGAGTGGGCTTGTTTTCTCCTGCTCTTGAGACCAGGACAAGGAGCAATGGATGCAAGCTGCAGGAGGGGAGATTCCGCCTGAACCTCAGGAGGAATTTCCTGACAGTCAGGGCTGTCCGACAGTGGAATGTACTGCCACAGAGTGTGGTGGAGTCTCCTTCGTTGGAGGTTTTTAAGCGGAGGCAGGATGGCCACTTTTCGGGAGTGCTTTGAGGGTTTTCCTGCATGGCAGGGGGTTGGACTGGATGGCCCTTGTGGTCTCTTCCAACTCTACATTTCTATGATTCTATGACATCAAATCTCAAAGTGGCTTAGGATATGGACTATGTAAAAGGTATCTCCCTTTAAAATCCTGTCTATGAGTTGAGATCTCCAGGGGCAGTCCTTTCATTTTACATTAGTAAAACAAACTTTAGAGTTCTAGAACTTGTAAAAGGGTCTTCTTGATGGTGGAATCCTGGAGGTAAATCTTGTGCCAATGTTACTTACTTTTTGGTACCAGATGAAAACAGTTGTTTTCTGCCAGGCACTTTGACCAGCAGTTGGCCTATGGAATAGAATAGAATAGTGTCAGGGTTGCTGCTTCTACCCTGTAGACCGCCTTTCAAAAGAAGCAGCCAGAAGCCCCTCCTTGCTCTCCTTCAATCAGCAGGCAAATACTTTTTAATCTGATAGTGCAGCATTTTTACTGGGATTTTACTGATGAAATATTGTATATTTTGACTATAAGGGGATCATTTTGTTATGAAGGGAAGAATATTAAAAGCTGATACTAAATACATAACTCAATGATTTATTTGACATATACTTACTTCAGAGTTCAATCAGAAGATTGGCAGATGCCAGCAATACATCTGTGTGTGGTTTGTCAGCACATGCAATGTGAAGCATTAGATATTTCATGAGTACTTTTTTCAATTGCTGCTTGTTTCATCAGTTTTCAGAGGAGAATGCAGACAAAATGAAAGCCACGTATGGGGAATTTTGTAGCCATCAGAAGGAAGCAGTTAGCCTTTTCAAAGAGCTGCAGCAAAACAAGAAGTTTCAGAACTTCATCAAAGTAAGTTGGTAACAATAGGTGAGTTCCTACTGTAAAAGCTCAAACAAACTTTGAATAGAAATACGTGTACATAAGAGCTGGTATAGCAGAGTAGCTCAGAGACTAAGATATGAACAAGGAACTCCCATCTCTGCCATGTATACACTGAGTGATCTTAGGACTTGGTTCACCTCAGTTGTCCTCCCTTTCGTTCCTTAATCAGGAAGACAGCCATACTGACCGATAAGGTTTTATAAGCCTGGTGAAATTATTTCAACTAAGTAAGCCATGTCAAGCCCTCAAATACTTTAAAATCTACTATATAAAAGTCAAAGTTTGTCTGTGAGTTTGTCTGTTTGTCTGCGTCAGGCAGGTGAAGACCTCATATGATTGGCTGTGTGAGGTGAGAAGACCTCATATGATTGGCTGGCTATGAAGATTCTATGGAATCTTGGGGTTGACAGTTCAGGGAAGGGCCTTTAGAATCCTCAGGCTGGTTGCTATGGAGGTGAGGCCTACCATCAATAATGATGCCAGAAAACATTTGGGAGGCATATATGAGAAAAATTAAAGTGACATTCTGGCCTCACACAGTAGATTGTATGGGTTCCATATGTGAGGAATCAAAGTTGAAATTCAAAACAAAAAATGCTTCCAGAAAAACATAAAGCCATTGCATAAATTCAACAGAAAGCAAAAAATCCAAACGCCAATACATCAGCGTTGCCAGACAGATTGGATTGGGGACTATGGGGAGAAGTTACAGGTACTGGAATAGGCTGGTTGCTATGGAGACGATGCTTAGCAGCAAGGAGGAGGACAGCATATTCCTGCAGGAACCCAACCGCTGTATGTTAACAACTACGAATACAGATTGGATTGAGGAATATGGGGAGAAGTTACAGGTACTGAAATAGGCCAGTTGCTTTGGAGAGAAGGCCTAGCAGAAAGGAGGAGGACAGTGTATTCCCTCAGGTACTCAAACTGTGTGTGTTAATAACGCTGAATACAGATTGCATTGGAAAATATGGGGAAAAGTTACAGGTACTGGAGAAGACAGTTGGATGAATTCTTAAGGGGAAAATAAAATCCCAGGCAATGCTGGGTAAATACACTAGTGCTATATAAATGTTAAGTACAGATACTACTACTGCTTGCAATTTTATTTATATTTACATAACAGATACCACTTTCAAAGAAACAATTTGTAATGAATTTAATGTGAGCACAAAAATATTTGTCATAGAATGTTTGGGATAATGGGTTAGCTTCCATTCTGCAATAGCACACAGCATTCAGTAAAGCTTTTGCAAAGTGCAGTACAAATAATGTTGGTTCCCCTTTTGTGTTAATCAGTTTCACACTGAAGCAAAAATGTATATGATCAATTATAAACCTTCTTTTCAATTAGCACATTGATTAAATGCAGGTAACATACACAGTAAGATGTAAAACATAATATTTGCACAGGAGAGTTTTACATTTACAAATATTTAGATTAGCTACAGAGTCTCATGACTCATTGGTATAGATGACATTCATTCAGAACAGTTGAGATATGTAGTTCAAACTTTCTCAATCCTGTGTCCTCCGTATGTGTTAAACTACAATTTCCATTATAGCCAACCATCATAGCCAGCATATCTGAGGAAGTCTGATGTAGTTATTTTGCTAATTTTCTTTACCAGTCAAATAGCACGGCTAAAAATGAGAATAGACTAATATCAGATGGGTCAGATTAAATCCGGGATCCTACCCCTCAAGCAGAAGAAGTTAAACATGAACTGCTTATCAAATATGCCAGACAAGGGCTGTATTTTAAAACTTTTTATCTATTTTTAAAGCTGCGGAACAGTAACCTTTTAGCCCGACGTCGTGGAATCCCAGAATGTATTCTGCTTGTCACTCAAAGAATCACGAAGTACCCTGTTCTAGTTGAAAGAATATTGCAGTATTCCAGAGGTGAGCAGTAATTTCTATTCATGTTTCGTAAGACATCTTGAAGGTTTATCTACTGGTTAATATTAGAGGCACTAAAGGTATCATTCTTATTCACTTAAATAATAAATATCATCTATCCCTCTGAAGTAAATATGGAATGATAGCCTTCTGCATATTGACAGATTCAATCAACCTTTTTCTTCCCAAAATGGATCTATTCCGCATGCTACCCACTCATAATATGAAGCTTTCCAAAGCTTTCTAAAATCAAAGTGTGTGTGCAGTCCTGCCAGAATGTACACATTTCATCATTTTTAATGACTGATATATGGCACATTTTATACTTTCACATTTCCCCTGACTAGCAATAGTACTTTGTAGAGGTCTGGAGGTTTAACTCTTCCTGCAATATTAAAGCATTTAACTGAGAACAACAACAACAACAATTTCTTACTTGCTCCTCCCTGTGGAAAAACAGCAGAATTAAAAATAAAAAAAATGCAGATGGACACGCAACAGCAGTTACAAAACATATGACACCTTTTAAAAAACAGATAACAACATTAAAAAGACCACAACACTGCATAGCATATTAAAAAAACCAATCAATTCCTATTTTAAAACTTGTAATTTAAAAATCAGCTGGATAGGTCTACCAGAAGAGACTGATCTTTAATGCTCTTTTAAACTCAGACAGCGTATTGAGCTGTCAAATCTCTTCGGCAGGTCATTCCATGGTCTGGGGAAGCTGGAAAAAAAAGTCCTTTTGGTAATAGTTGCCAGCCAAATCCTGGATAACTGAAGTAGATGTTCCCCAGAGCACCTGAGTGTACAGGGCAGATTATACAAGAGGAGGTGATACTGTAGATAATCTGAACCTGAACCATTTAGACTGCATCATGGACACAGGTGAAGGTTGTTGGTGGTGTGGAGAGGTAAGAGCTTCTCCAGTGGAAGAAAGGGAGGTCATAGAGTGGATGATGGATACATTTTTGGGTGCCCTTAGTTGCCAAGGTCTCTGAAAAGTAGAGTTTTTTTAAAAAAATATCACCCTTGGTATATGGCTCCAATGAGCAAAGGAGTATGATCCTTGAACCAGGATCTTCTAATTCTAATGACAGACAAGATGTTGAAAAGAAATACTTACCTTAAGTCAGTGGTTCTCAGACTTTTTACTGCTGTGATCCCCTTTACATCTACATGGGGACATTATGCCCCCCCGCTCTACCTCACACCCCCGTGTCCCATCCTGTGCCCCTCTCTTTCTCTCTCTCCCACACTGGGCTTATGTATGCTTTGACTAGCATAAAACGCTATGCTGAATTAATAAATGAAATAGTAATTAATACATAATAAATGGGAACTACTATATAAAAATCAGAACAAATATTAAATATTAAATCCTATTGTGATTAAACATCCACGCTACCCTGACAAATGTAAGTATTTTAAATTCTCAGATATAAAAGAAATTAGTATGTACCATTCCTGCAGACGGTGGACAATTCTGAATGGGTTCCAGCCAAAGTTTTAAAAGCATTCAGGAATTCTCTAGGCAAAAGCTTTCAAAATGTCCGAAACCAACAGCAGTAAGAAACCTACAGAGAAAAACAGCTTTTCTCTAAAAAGGCAAGCATGTTTTAGTCTTTTAAAAAAAGCTGAAGTAGACCAAAAAGCAGAATAAAAGTATTGAAAACATTTGGATGGCAAGTGGCCCATCGCTGCATCTTGAGAGAGGGGACTCACACCTGCCTTTAAAACAGCTTAAAATATCAAAAAGCTAAGGAGAGATGGTCAGTGGGCCTGTGAACCTCTTCTGGAGTTTAAAGTAGCTATTCACAATGCTGAGCTTTATTGTCAAGATAGGATCAGCACCTAAGGTAGCTCAGACTAAAACCCAGAGCAGGTTCATGACACCATTGATATCAGATCCATCAGCTCCAAGTATAGGTTGCTCTGCCTGTCGCTCAGGTGTCATGGTTTTGCAGTGAGAGGCAAAACATGGTATTTAGGAGGATGGTGAAGATGAATGTAGATCTACAGGATACCTAGTCTCCTTTTTGTACTGACACATCCAGAAAAATTATCTATAATAACCAAGATCTCTAGGTAGCATAATTCCTGTCTTCCAGTTGGAAGCAATGAATGGAGGAGAAAATGCTGCTGCCTTTCCTGGCTATAGCAAGTTGACCAGTCTGTGGATGTAGCAGTTCCCTGCCATGGACTTCCATTTCCCCAGGACAGGATTGCTCTGCCAGTTACTCAGCTGTCATGGTACTTGTTCCAGAGCTTAGGAGTACAGTGCACCCTCGGTATCTGCTAGGGTTTGGTTTCAAGACCCGCTGTGGGTACCAAAATTAATGGATGCTCAAGTCCCATTAGGTACAATGGTGTAGTAAAAAGGCATCCCTTATATAAAATGGCAAAATCAAAGTTTGATTTTTGGATTTTTTTACAAAAATATTTTCAAGCCATAGTTGGTAGAATCCATGAAGACAAAATCCACAGATGTAGGTCAACCGTAATTCATTGCAAATAATTTCTTAGTTCCTTGTTTTCAGTCATGATGGCATAATTAAGTTGTGTTATGACTATAACTTGGTGAAAGATTGTTTTATCCCTTTTGTGATGTAACTATAACTTGTAAAGTTATTGTCACAGTTACAATGCTATGGCCTCACTAAATGGTAGAGAATGAATATTACATGGTTCAAGTGCTGGTTTCTGTTGTTATACTATTATGCTCACATGGATTTTTCTTAAAAGACTCAGGTAACTGATTTAGTTACTGTTTCAGAAATGCAATGTTAAAATTTCTTTTAAAATTACAACTACAATGGACTACTTTTGTGCTTTAGAATTTTGACTATAACTAATTGTTTTGAAAGCAGCTGAGCTCTACTTATTTAAACGAAAGCATGGTGAGACAACTTGAGGTGATTGTTCTGGTACATTTTGAAATCAGTATTGATGGGGAGGGTGTACTCAATAATCACAAGATGAACCCATAGGTTCATAGGAATTTATGACAAAATGGCAAACAGTGGATGCACTAACTGCTGTGGATGGATGTACTAACTTCTGTGCCAGAACATGACAAAGACTTACGTCATGCCCTTTGTAGAACAAATGGAATGGCAGTGCGATTGTTTAGTGGTATCAGGTATAAATAATTTTGAAAACATATTCCATGCAGGGCACCAATTCATCTACCACAGGCTGACTTATTGATGGATTCAAGAGGAATAAAAGCTATATTTCAGTCATATAAAATATGCAAGTAGTGAATTGAAGAAGTGTTTGGAGTTTTGAATGCAAATATTAGTGGAGGCATACAGGTTTTCATATTCATGGTTTTTATCTGTCAAAACACAAAAGGCCCAGAAGAATACACTTAATTAGTATTTGTGAGAATGGATTGCATAGGCCATGACTGATACACAGAAATTAATGTAAAAATAATGCTTGTATATAATGCCATTCTTATGAGAATCCACTCAAATTATTTAAAGAGAAAGACTTCCCATGATTACTTAAATGCTTTTGTTTACTTTTATTCAGAAGGGACCGAAGAACACAGAGATTTATGTAAAGCCCTTTCTTTGATCAAGGATATGATTGCAGCGGTTGATTTGCAAGTCAATGAATATGAGAAAAAACAAAAATTGCTGGAGATTCTCAGTAAGATTGAAAATAAAACATATACCAAGTTGAAAAATGGGCATGTTTTCAGGAAGCAGGATTTGCTCAAGAAGCAGAGAACGCTTTTGCATGAAGGCTTAGTCTACTGGAAAACAGCTACAGGACGTTTCAAAGGTGCTCTCACTTTATCTTCCTTTTACCACTTTGATGATGACAACATGTAGTTACTGTTCTTCAGTTTTCAAACACTTGTGTTTCTGTGATAATAGCATGGGAAATTTTCTATGGAAAAAGGTGTTTTCTATTGAATGCTCCCAGGAAAAAAAAAGCAAAAAGATAGCTATCCTCTACACAGTCTTGCTGATTTTTACATGCTGTTAGACAGTCTCACTGGTTTCCAACATTAAAAAGTTCCCCAAAATTACGATTATTGAATCACTTGTCCTGGAGGTGTGGGACATCTGATCTTCCAGATGTTGGTAGGCTGAATATCTAAACAGCTTGTTTGGTGGTCAAAAATAATGAGATTCATGGGGAGTTAAAATTGCTATGTTTCCATCTTAACTGGCCATGACTCCATTGTGCTATATGACCTCTGCAGTCATGCCTTATGCTTGCATCCTATTTATATAATTCTGTTGATTCTATCTGAAGTTGTTTTCAATTGTTTATATTGTTCTAATTAAAAGCTGCCCTGAGGTCTCATGATAATCAGTGGGATAATAATATTATGTATGACAAGGCCCTGAATTTATTTACTAGTCTCAGCTAGAATACAACCATTAAATGAAATGTGAATGGTAAATCCCACAGATACAGTGGGTCTTTCCAGTGGGTCTGCACTTGCTGGGGCTAGCAAATGGATGTAAGTTTTAGTCTGCTGTATTAGCTGGTATGTGATTTATTATTTTCTGTTTGAATATATATTGGACTTATGAGTCTGAAATTTTGTAAACAAAAAATCCAAAGTTTTGAATAGATATAAGGCTCTAATATAATCTGTTCAAAAGTGTGAGCAGATTTAAAGTTTCCGTGGAATTTGAGAACTGTATTAAGATAACAAGCTCTTGAGCCAGTGTCATGCAGTGGTTTGAGTGTTGGACTAGAACCCTGAAGACCAGAGTTTGATTCCTCACTCAGTCATGGAAATCCACTGGGTGACCTTAGGTGAGTCACACACTCTCAGTCCCCAGAAAACCCAATGATAGCTTCACCTTAGATTTGCCATACGTCAGAAGTGACTTGATGGCACACAACAATAACAACAGACTCTTTATGTTATTGTGTGATATGTTGGAAATGACTTGAAAGCACAACAACAACAACAATGATGCGCTATGATAAAATCCACAGTGGTTTGGATTTCTTTTTATGTGGAAAGGGATAAGTTAAGGTCAGCAGATGGTATACTGGAGAGGGCTCCTGTACCTTTAATGGCTAAGTAAAAATAACAAGCAACACCTGATGAAATTCCCTCTTCTATACAACCATTAAAGGTGAAGATGCCCTCTCCAGTTTTCATTCTGGCAACCCTAGTCAAGAGTGAGAACTGGCCCTTGAAACAATTTTGGCCTCTGAGCCTTTTAACCCTATGCAATTATAGCACTGATATTCTACTTTAACTGCCATGTGGCTATAAATCCTGGGATTTATAGTTTGAGATGGCAGGACAGCTGAGAGCTCTACATTTCTCTCCTTAAACTGGCAATCTCAGGGTTCCATAGGATGAAACTGTGGTAGTGAAAGTGGAATCACAATGCTATAATTGTGTAGTGTGAAAGGGCCCTTATGTTTAAAAGAGTAACAGCCCTTTCAGATAGAGCAGAAAAAAAATGCTATCATTAGCAGATGTCTTGGGCTAAATGATAGTAATAAGAATGCCGTGTTGGACTGGCTGGGGATGACATTCCAAAGGCAAGGAGCCACCACTGGAAAAGGTACACTCACCCTATAGCACACTTCAGATAGGAATGGGACCCAAAGCAGGGTCTTTTGGGTAACGATCTCAGTAAATTGGCAAATTAGTGCAGGAGAAGTCAGTCCAGAAGTGCAGTTTCACTCATGTCATTCTAAGCAATGTAGTCCATTACTATTTTTCTTCTTGAAGGAAGCAACAAGTGATTTGAGCTGTAAGCAAGTCTTCGAAAACCACACAATTTTCAAAGCTGATTCACAACTCCAGAGTTATTTTGCACAAAATTTACCTGTCGTTGTTTTGCTCAAGAAATAGCATTTTTTGTGTAGCAAAGAGTGTTCTAGGACAAATTGGATTCATGCTGTTAATTTTTCATTGTTCTTCTTGGATATGAAGTGAAAATTAAGTTCTGTTTTCTCTTTCTTTCCCCCCCTTTTTTTTTAAGACACCTTAGCTTTGCTTCTAAATGATGTGATGTTGTTTTTACAAGAAAAAGACCAGAAATATATATTTGCAGCTGTTGTAAGTATGAATGTCTAAAAATATTAATTGTACTTTTGGGTGATATTAATTGGATATTATGATGGTAGTCAGGCCTTTCAGTGGGTATTAGTTGACTCTAACAACTAGTGAATGTTTTTCTTTTTCTTCTCCTTTTCTTTTGAATCAGCCCAAATGATCATGAAAGATGCTGAAAGTAAGATTTATTTCACTGTATATAAATATGTATTTTTCAGTTTATTTGAAATATTACCGTGCTGCCCAGAAAAACAGAATCCCACCTAAGTTGTAAATAATTTGAAATACTTTAGACTCTGCAGTGAGTCTTTCACACAAGATTTAAGTATCTTACTTACAGAATATAAAAATAATGTGGGTGTAAGCCTGCCAAAGTTACTTACTTAAAGCTGCAACCCTATACCCATTTCCCTAGAAAGATGTCCTGTTAAACTCAACAGGGTAGACACAGTTAAGATTGTGCTATTAGTAACATAGTAATTTCAGTTAGATGTATTATAAATGTCTTTCTTGGAGATCATCGCTTCTCAAAGAAGCTGGTTCATGGCTATTATTTCATTCTGCAGTAAAACTTGAGGTGGAATCCAACATCGTATATGTGGAAGTCCACTCCCCTTACAGGACTTTCTCCTATTTGCTCCCACTTATATCTCCAAAACATGCCTTATAACCCCCAGAGAGTTTTTGAAAGCATGGAGGGAACTGCTGGGTGAAGGAGAAATCATTGACTGCTGTTCCCCTAATGGAAGCAGCTCTGTCAGTAAAAGGACTTATTGGAATCCCACCCATAGTTTTTAGCATGTAAGAAACATTTTGTCAGTGCATTGAACTGCTTTGTTATGTAAAATAATAGATGGAGCATAAAATAATGTAATAGAAAGGAATGTGCAATGTGTGCCTTGGAGCTGTATTTGCCCTTCTGGGTTTTGTGGACACCCATATTTCTGCTGCTTCTACAGGATTGTTATATAATGGTGGCAGAATTTTTTCAAAAACATATTTTTAAATACAAAGAGTATGCACCTTGTTTTAAGGAAAATCATACTTTTGAAAATGTGATTTAAAACTGAGCGTGCTCTAACATGTTAAAGGGGGAAAGCAGCCTTTTTTTACCAGTAGCACAGTGGTGTGTCTTCCAGTGTAATGTGACCATTCACCCCCATCCAGTTCTCCACTTATTAGCCTGAATTTAGAATGTTACATTGACTGTTAGATATCATGTCAGCAGAGACATATTTGTTCAGCAAAGATACACTGTGTTCAAATGTAACAAAAATCCAGAATTATCCCAGTTTAGCACTTAGAAGTGTCATGCTCATAAATATGGCCAAATTGACATCATTGACGTCTCTCACCTGAGAAGCAGCTAAACTAACAAGGAAATGAAAATGTTCTGTTTTGTCCAAACCTGGACCCCGTTTGTCACTGAATCTGTTTGCAACAAGGCAAAGGCAAGCTCAAACCATATCTGGGAAAATGTACTGTGTTGGGTGACAACCACAATAATCTCACAGGGTCCCATATTCCCTAGGAAGATAGTTTCCTTAAGAAAGTTTTGCTTAAGAAAATTCCTCATTAGTTTCTGGTTACTTTAGCTACTTATCTTGGTGGGAGGAGCCAAATGTATTCCCTCAGATTCTAGGAACTGTTGTCCAATAAGTAACTGTTCCAAGTTCTGGTGCATATCTTGGCTTTAGTCTTTGGTTTGTTTCCATGCTAATATCCTTTTTAGGAGATAATTACTTACACTGATACAGTGGTAAATTTTGAAGTGCAGGTCTTACCAGGGCAGTCTTTATAGCAACACTGTCATGGAGAGTCTAAAGTACAGGTGGATATATTGATCTAAAACAATTCCTGGTAGTTTTCATTTCTTCTAGGAGTAGATCTTTTGTAAAACCATGGCAAATGTGTTTGATTTACAACAATGATCACTCATAACAGTATATCATTGCTGGGAAAATCCATTTCCCCTCAAGTTACTCTGAAGATTGCAACTAAACACAGTGGAAACAGAAAAGTTGGAGTGGTGGGGTAGGAGTTTATTCCATGGCCATTTCTGCGTGATGGGGCTCTGCAAAGTCCTTTTGTTGGAGCCCCGGCAGGGAGGGAAAGCACACCAGGAGTGTTCCCCTTGGCACTTTGCCCAGTCACTGTGGAGGGGAGCATGCTGGCCACACATCTTCCCTTCCGCAGTGCAGCTGGGCGCTTGCCATTGCTGTGCTGGGGAGGGAGGCATCGCCAGCGTGCTTCCACCTTTCTGCATGGCTGGGAAGGGTAGCAGGGTGGCGCGATGGTAGGTGTAAAATGGATTTTTTCTGTTTTACAAATACCACGCTTGTGTGACACACAGGGGCAAGATGGCAGTGGGACCGCGACAACGTCATGCAGAAGCATGGCCCGTGGAGTGCTGCCATCATGTCCCAACTGCGGGGTAACCATGCCATGCGGAAAGGGCCCATATCTCCTGTTAATCTAAAAGTTCCAGTGCTGTGACCCTTCATATTTTGGCTCTACTACACTATGGTGATTTATGATTTCTTCTGTGTAGGACCAAAAGCCATCTGTGATAGCCCTTCAGAAGCTTATTGTAAGAGAAGTAGCCAATGAAGAAAGAGGGATGTTTTTGATTAGCGCTTCATCCACAGGACCTGAGATGTACGAAATTCATACCAGTTCCAAAGAGGAGCGCAGTCACTGGATGAGGCAGGTTCAAGAGGCAGTGGAAAGGTAAGAAAGGTAACCCCACCTGGGTTATGATTCGTATTTCTTGTTCTATTTTACTGTACCTTGGCCTCCCACCTGTGCTGTTCTACAATTTCTGTTGCCTTCAGCCAGGATGGCTAGTGGCTTGCTAATTTCAGATCTGAGTTTACTTGAAGTGTTTTCTGTATGAAAATGAATAGCTTGAGCAGACCTGTGTGATTAGTACAGAAGGTATAGGCCTTTCAATTCGTAAGTCTTACTTTCAAAAGTCTTCCAGTTACCTGTCCTAGCATTTCTGGAATAAAAATGTGGAAAGACCATAACTGTCTGATCAAATTCTAACTATCCCCACCTATCCAAAGGTGCCATTGAATGCTATAAAGGCCACAAATGTTCCCTAGAGGACAAAGGTCCAGGAAAGGTGTGAGGCAAGATCATCAGGAGCTCTGTGCTCTACTTTCGATAAGATATTGACCAATGAGAGTATATTATAATGCAGTTCTAAAGTCTTATACTTTCTCCTTGCCGTCTGCCAGATGAAAGCCCATTTATTAACCTCAGCCAAAGCCAATTGTCAAAGTCCCACAGATACAGTGTAGGGCAGGGGAAAAAAAACTGGTAAAGGGGAGAAAATTCCAAACTGGCCCTGAAGCAACCAGTAAAACTCACACTGCATTGAGGGTAGGAAGATGGGCAGCACTGCAAAGATCTAAAGAGGGCATGTGAACAGGCGAACAGGCCTTATATAGCCTCTGGCTTCTCCCCATCGTGCAGCATTCTGGCACCTAGCACCAGATGCAAGGCACCCTGATCTATTATTATCAAATAATTATTATTATCAAGTTATTGCCTTCCTCTGCCGTGTAATTCACTTGGCAGATCCAGATAGGTATTTTAAAAGCCATAGTGTGCTTCTACAAGAAATACCCTTAATGTCTCAAGACATTTTACATTTTCTCTAAATAGGATTGTATATCTATATGTATTTCACTGCCTGTAGAGATACATATATGTTAATATGTTATTAGCTTGAATGGGAAAGACACAGCAATGTTTCTTTGCATCATTTGCTTTGCTTATTTTATGTCACTGAAGTTGTCCAGAGGAAGAAGGAAAAGTGAATGAGTCTGATGAAGATCGAAAAATAGCTGAAGCCAGATCAGCCAAAATCCAAAAATGTCAAGGTAGGGTACTATCCTAATCCTAAATTAAATCTGGCCATGGCAAAGATTGCAAAGAAATGTGCAAACTAAATGTAGCATTGCTCCCCGCCATGTGAAGTATCAGGGCAGGGGGGCACCCTTGGGCAGACATGAAATCATTTGTAATCAAAACCAGAAGTGATATGATATCACTTCCTTTTTTATTTCAACTTATTTGGGGTCTTTTTTTTTTACTTTTGTTTTTTTGGGTTATATAGGGAAGTTTTAGGGGGAACCAAGTGTAATGGATATCCCAGGTTCCAAATTAAGAAGCTTTATTAAAATTTGGGATAGAGGAACCAGGAATGAGGGAGAAAATAGATAGGTAGCACAAACAACTTGAGAGCTAGTGTGCTATTGGTTTGAGCTTTGGACTACAACCCTGAAGACCTGAGTTTGATTCCCTGCTTGGCCATGGAAACCCGTTGGGTGACCTTGCACATGTCACACACTGTCAGCCCCCAGAGAAACCTCTAATAGGTTAACCTTCAGGTCACCATAAGTTAGAACCAACTTGAGGGCACGCAGCAGCAGCAGCAGCAACAATAACAACAGGCACAGATAGAAAGTAGTTTCAACTCTAAATAATTTATACTAAACAATTTTAGTCTAGATATCCAGCGTATACTGGGCTGAATCTAAATTTACTTTTGAGGACCCGTGTGCCTTTTAATAACCCAGGAAGGAAGATGTAAAACATAAAATCTGGGAGGGATGTCCAGACTATTCTTCACAGATAAGAACTCCCAGGGGTTATTCCTGCCTGAAGGAAGCTTGATGCGTGATAGGAAGGCTGCTATGTAATGAGGATCCTAGAACTGTAACTCATTATTTTGAACAACCCCAAAATAGTTATATGCCACTTCCGTTCCAATTTCTTAAGAAGTAATCCATTATGTTAGTAGCTAGAATCCTTAGTTGCCTTTAAAAAATGGATAATAGTCATTCCATCATATAAAGAAGTGAGAAATAATTGTAATAAGCCTGATATTAAAACAACACCATGATGTATTATTACAGCAATCTTAAGTAACCAGGACCAGCAGATCTGTAACTGCCTGGAAGAGAAGCTAAATATTTATGCAAAGCTTGGAAATATGAGTGGGTTTGAAGATGTTCATGTAGAACCACACCTGCTTATAAAACCTGACTCAGGAGAAACGCCTCAAGTGGCCTCGCTCCTGGCTGCAGCTCTTAAAGAAGGTAAGGCTGTGTCACTCACTCACAGATGGATATCATTCTTTTCCTAATCGGAGGCCCTTTCCTACACCTCTACTAAGTTCAAATTTTTCTGTATCTCTGATTCTTCCTCAGCACTATTCTTCATGATATACTTACTTCATACTTCATGATATACTTACTGGTATATGTGGCAATTCTTTCAGTCATGTTTGTTGCTTAAGACTGGAAGAAAGCTCTCCCCATCCTCTTCTACTTGTGAAAGAAAGAGCAAGCAAGCAAGCGTCTGTTACTTTAGATTTCTGCATACATGAACACATCTTTTACAGGAGTTCTCTGGCAGAGAAATGAGATAATATATTTGAGGAATTGCATTTCAGGGTACTTTTCCAGGTTGCATGCAAATAGTGTCACTTTACCTTCGCACAAAGAAATTGGGAGATGCTCATCAGACACAGATTGATGCAATCGTTCCAGTTTTCAATAGCTGTTCCACTAGGAATGCCATTTGTTTGATCAGATATAAACAGAAATTAACCATTTGACAAACAGCAATGCATTCTTAAAAGAGTTACTTATTTTGGCATGAGTTTTCACAGATTACAATTCTTTCTCAGATGCGAATATAGAGAGTGGATTATAGTCTTTGAAAGTCTTTGAAAGTTCATGCTAAAATAAATCTGTCAACCGTAAAGTTGCCATAAAACTTTTTTCTTGGTCAAACAAAATGATATGGTTCTCCTTTGAATGTTTTTAAAATGGCAGTGTGAGGAGATAGGGAAACATTTGAACATTTGAAGTATAGTTAATAGGGAAACAGCACTGTTTTGTCAGTATAAGGAGAGTCCAAAGGCATAGTGGTTTGAATGTTGAACTAGGACTCTGGGAGACCAGAGTTGGAATATTCATACGGCCATAGAAACCCACTGAGTGGCCCTGGATGGGTCATACTCTCTGAGACTCAGAGAAAGCCAATGACAAACCCCCTCTGAACAAATCTTGCCAAAAAACAAAACAAAACCCTAAGGTCTCCATTGGTTGGAAGTGACTTGAAGAAGCACAACAGTGAAGTGTACTTATACCTTGTTGTGGCATCTTCATGCAGATAGAGAATGGCATAGATCAAACTAATTTTATTTTATGAGAAAGCATATTCTAGGAAAAAATTTCAAGGGAACAGTTTATTTGCTAAACCTGTCTCACTGTCATATTTCTGCATCAAGTGCTATTACAAATTAACCAGTTAGTTCACTTCAGAAAGAAAACAACCCTTCATACTATTTGGAATGTTCAGATCCTCATAAAGATCTGCTTTATGGTTTTATTTAATCTTATGTGAGTAAAATAGCACCTTCCTCCTTAAAGTACCCCAAGCATATTTTGGGGGTGGGGAGTTTGCACAAGACAGAAGAAGAATTCATTCTTCCACTAGTGCCTGTTCTACTGGAGACAAGCACAGCTGCATACAACTCTTAGAGGGCATTAAATAAAATAATCTTATTCAAAATGATTTAAATTTGTACCTTACAGTTAAATTAGAGAGGAAGAGAAATGAACATTGTACAATTAACCTGTTTTTCTTCCCACAGTGGGATTTCTGGATAGATACATGCCTCAGCAATTAGACTTACAAATTTAAAATTTCCCAGTATGTTTAACTGCCAAAAACTAATCATAAAACAAAACACATTCACTGCAAAATATGTAGGTGGAAAAGGCATATGCTATGGCAAACGAATACCTTTCACAACTTGTGGAATTACCTCTTTTAATTATGTGCTACACATGGCAATCGAGTTTGACCCTTACCTTTTTCACCTGGGAAGAAAAAGAGAGCATTCTTTCTAACCTTATCATAACTGATATGAAGAAAAAAATTAAATTCACGGATGCTGGATTGTACCCTAAATTATTGATTTAAACATCTAAACTTTCATTTTTTCTGCAGCCGAAAGCCTCCACATGGCTGTAACATTATCACAAGAAAATGAAACAAATCATTCACCAGAAGAGAATACTGTGGAACTTAGCTTGACAACCCTCAATGAAGATGAAGTCTGTGAATCTTTCATAGATTGTTAGTAAGAGCTAATTATTTTAATCACTCAACATATAATTATTGTGCTTTCTAGTACATTCTTTTTTAAAAATGTAAAGGAAAGCAGGATCAACCAAAAAAATCTCATATAAGATAATTATATAGAGTGAGGTCATTCAATATATTAATACTCTGACATGAATAATCTTTGGTACACACTCATATGGAGCAATGCAGTGTGCAAACTGGGCACTTATAAATAATGGGTGAGATTCTAGATCAGCTACTTAGTTCAGTATGCTTAACTATACTTTGTTGTACTTAACTAAGTAGTCTCTCCTGGCCTGTCTCCAGAGTCCTGTTCTACCAGGTATCAGCTGCTGTGAATAATGGAAGTCTATTGATTCTGTTGGTCAGGGTGCAGCAGACTGACGTTTCCACCTATCTTTCACAGTGATCTCTGGTGTGACAATCAGAAACAGTATCCTTGTCGCAGTTCCTTCTCACATTAGAGATCGCTGATGCGAGCAAGGTGGAAACGTCAGTCTACCGTGCCCCAGTTAACAGGAAAACAGACCTTTGTTGCTCACAGCTACTGATGCCTGTTAAAGCAGGATTGGGAGACTTTTGTAATTAGAGTAATAGTGCTGTGATTGTGAATACATATGCTTTGTGAATATGAACCAGTTACAGATTCGTAACTCTTAATTACACATCTGTAACTGCAGTGCCGAATTCCAGCTGCAGTTAATATTGGTTCCTGTGACTGCAATAGCTGCAAATTACTTTTGATTATAAAAATGACTGAAAGGTTCATATATTACTTCTGCTATAATGCAGCTCACTTTATTGTATTATAATCAGAGATTGCATTGCTGTTACTTTATCTGTGGCATTAAAGGCCTCTGTTTCAAATCCTGCACTAAAGTGGCCCCCTGATGTAGAATGTGTAGGGCAAAGCTATTACAGAGCTTGGAATAGTTACTTTTTCACTACAGATGCCAGAATGGCTATGCCGTCTGGGGATTTTAGAAGTTGTACACCACAAAATAACCCTTCCAAGGTCTGAAGGTATGGGTACTATGCATCACTTTTGACATCATTTTGTGAGTCCAAAGTTGCATCAATAATAGATGATGAAGGTGCTCTTTTAAAAGAGGTGGAGTAATCCTGCAAAAATTCTTCACGCAAGAGACCTGAGCTACGTGGGAGCTCTCTGGCCTTTTACCACAACCGTATTGATCCTGGCAAAAAGGTGGGGCAAAATCACAGCTCTGCAGAAGGGAGTTCCAGAAAGGCTGCCTTTGGAAATTGTTTGCATACTTCAGAGAGTTAAAATGCTGTGGCCATGTTACTAACTTGGGCTGGTTACAGGGGATGTATAATTCATTGGCTTTTGGTTACAGGTAGAATTCAAAGTGCTGGTTATGATCTCTAAAGCACTACATAACTTGCCTCCAGACTATATAAAAAACTGTATCTACCTGTACCAGTCTGACCAAATTTAATGATCCATAGAGTGGGGCATTCTTTTGATCCCAACTCAATCATAGGCATATTTGGTGAAGATACAGGAGACAGCCTTCTCAGTGGCTACTCCCAGACTGTGGAAATCCCTCTCACTGGAGGTTTAGTTGGCCCCTTCTCTTCTTTCCATTGATCTCAAAGATCTTTTTATGTATTCAGGCCTTTGGTTGTTAATTCATGTAGCAGAAGAGTGTTTTATTGAGGTGTGCTCTGATTCATTCTTTGTGATGTTTTCAATGTGTTTTAAACTGTTTTAACTTTGTGTTTTTAATAGAATTGTTTCTGTAGTTATTTAACTGTTATTAAAACTTTTGTACAGCAAGATTTTAGCTGTACTTTGTACCTGAGTCCTGTGTTGGGAGAAAGGCAGGATATAAAATAGGTGTTCCTCAAATCTGAATTCCACAAATCTGCAGGAGAAAGGCAGGGGAAAGTCAAGTGCTGAATTCAGAATGATTACATAAAATATATAATGTTTTACTTCTAACTGATTTCCTTTCTTGATGGTTGTGATCACCAGCTGCAGAACAAAAGGCAGAGGAAGAACTTTGCAATTCAAATGTTTGTGATGGAAACAATGGGATAGAAGCTGACATGCTAGACCAGGTACTGTGCTTATTCTTTTAAAAGTAATTTATGTACGCTGAACCTGGGATGTACATCCAGTCCTTTTTTCCATAGTTATTTCCATTTACTCCTATTCTGGTGTCTCTTTTCTTTTCCTTAATACTTCCATCAACTGAGCATTAAAACGCACACACACACAACCATTGTACATTGGTACCTTGCAAATATTTTCAGCTAATACAACAAGCTCACCAGGAGATGGCAGTCTACCTCTGCAAAATGGCTAACATAATTTTGTGTTTGTAGGAAGGAAGTACATGCTGTGCTGCTTCTGCCCAAACTGAGGTGAGTTAGTTTTCTACCCATTTTATTAGAGTTACTTGCTATAAACTTACTATATTTTGGAATCCTGGGGGGAAAAACCCACCTTTCTTTTTTCCTCATCCTAGGTTGTACAGACCATCCAGAATTTAACTCGCCTCTTGTACAGCATACAGGTGACAATAGTTTTGTAATTGGGACCTTAAAGCAGGTTGCCAGTTTTTCACATATACAGTAGAATAATTAAACATGTGCAGCCATTTCTCTCTGGATACAACTCTTTCTTTCTTCCTTTGTCTTGTTTCTTGAAACAGACAGCCTATTCCATCGATAGTGTACAGAGTCCAGAAAGTGCTTACACACTGGTTCTATGCTTGCCACAGCATATAGAGGGAAAAAGCTGTCCTTGTTTAGATTATCTCTGCATATCATTTTGAAAGGGACTGAAGGTACCTCATGTGTCATGCCACTTTCACTGTTGTTGTGTGCCTTCAAATTGTTTTTGACTTATGGCAACCCTAAGGCAAACCTATCCTTGGGTTTTCTGGGTCTGAGAGATCACTCACTGGGTTTCCATGGCTGAGTGGGGAACTGAGCCCTGGTCTCCATGGTTGTAGGCCTGTGCTCTCACCACTTTCATACCCTCCAGCATTTCAAAGGTGAAAACCAGAATCCACGTAACTAAGCAATACCAGAGTGTGGTCAAGATGGCAAGAGTTGTTAATGAGGAAGAATGCAAGTTAGGAGAGGTTGCAGCAGTTTGCTTTTGCCTAAACCTACTGGGAAGAGCGAGATTTTGCTCCTCCTTTTTCTGTCTCCCCCACTGAGTTATTTGAGTGCAAATTACTTTTGGACTTTGAATTCAATAAGCAACAATTGAAGTAGGCAGTGGCAAAGGGGAAGAATAGGAGGCAGAGAGAGAAACTGGGACATTTTAAAAGTGGCTGAAAAAGTATGATGTCACAGGATTAATCAAGACTGTTCTACCAAACTGGGACAGTTAGAAGGTAAAAACTATTGTCCTTGCTTCCAGCTTGATGCTACTGTTGCTGTTGGAAGCAACATCTGGAAACATTATAATGAAATTAAAATAGCTACATACCCTTTACTACATAAGGCACATTTTTACAATAGACCTTGTAGTCACAGACTGAAAGTGATTTGGTGGAGGTCTTTCTGATTAGATTGTAGATTAGAAATGCACACACTGTGTAATAGGAGGCTGGACAATATGAGAGTTATTTTATTTGTTTACTTGAATGTTTGTCCTCACATGGCAGGTTATTCAAACAAATAGAAAAAAAAAAGAAAATGTTGGAACAGTATAAATTAAGTTATAAAAGAAAATTGAAAGGTAAAAACCAGCAGCAATTAAAACTTCCAGTACATCAGGATCAGACACTTTTTTTGTTGGGGAGGAATCTAGCAGAGCTCTTAGACCATCCTGGATCATCACTGATATCCCCAAAGTATGCAGCACCGCCTAAAAATTGAGGGAAAATAAGCAGAGTGCAGCAGGGGCTAGTGCAACATGCGTTTGTGGTGGAAACAGGAGAAATGATTCTGGATGCTCTTGTAAAGTTAAAAAAGAAAAGTTACTTTTATTGTCTTAAGAAATCCATCTTAGGAAAGTAAAGGAGATAGACAAAAGAAGTTGACATGTACTTGATTACAAGAAACCCTAAAAACTGGCTCTCTTCTACCAGACAAAGGGGAAAAAAGTGACTAATTTCTTGAGAGAAAGGAGAAGTGATACCTGCAGATAAGAAGGAAGCAAAAGGCTTGAATAGATAGACCAGAAAAAGATACAAACAGTTGAAAACAAGGGATATACCTTATCTAGACTCCTCTCTGACTAATCACTGTCTTAATACAAGTGTTAATGTCTCTTTGCTTCTGACAAAAATTGGCACAAAAATACAATCACTAATGTGGAACCACCAGGAATGGTACCACATTAGAATGCTTGTGATGCATTGTCACTTTCAGTTACCCCAAATGGTCGCTGTGGTAGTGCAGTGCCATCCTCTTGAAGGAGGGAAAAATGGTTTGGTATGGTGCTATCCTCCAACCTTATACCTACACTTTACTACACTTCATACCTACACTGCCTCCAAGCCTCATACCTACACTTCTCCAAATGCACCTTTTCATTTGAAAGGGAAGTGGTAAGAGGAAACATGGTTATTATCTCCAGTCATTGATAAACAGTAGGGAGAACCTAGTTCTTCACCTCACTGCCCCCCATGATGAAAAGGGAGAAGGAGGGAAGACAGCTCCTGAGTTGTGCAGTCTTAAGGACTGCTTCTCATGCCAGGTGGCTCATTTGGGCCTTTGTTAGGGTTCCCAGCCACTCCTTATTTGGGGGCTTAAATTCTGATCCTGTATTTCTTGATATGGTGTGAGCAGGTGCCAGCTATTCTCTCAACAGATCAATCCTCAATGATTTGGCTGAGGTAAAATGGACAGCCAGCATGGTACAGTGGTTTGAACATTGGACTATGACTTTGAAACCAGACTTTGATTCCTTGCTCAGCCATGGAGACCCACTGCGTGATCTTGGGTGCATCACACATGCTCAGGCCTAGAAAACCCCATTATACATTCACCTTAGGGTCACCATAAGTTGGAAATGACTTGAAAGCAAACAACAACAAAATGGTTTCAGAGAACATACCAAATGCTGTGGGAATCTATGTGTCGAAGAGCACAGTTAGAGTCTGTTCTTCTTCCTCTTTGGTTGCTACTGCTGCTGAGCATCATGTTCACAACAGTCACAATGACCGCCAGCAAACACTATGGGATTTTCCTGGGTTTGGGGGTCCCCACAAGTTTTGAGATCTGATAGGAACCCAGAGATCCCATCATCTCCTGTGACTTGAGGCAGTTTTGTATAGATCTCCTGCCTCACATGATTTTAATGATTTTGGTTTTACTCTACTATTTAGTTGTGCTTAAAATGTTACTGTTTTTGTCTGATTCTTCTTGTGACCCTTGAGTCTCACTCTAGGAAAAAAGTGGCAGTTAAATGAAATAAATAAAATACATGTACTCAGCCAGTCTTGAGCTGGCAAATAGCTGTACAAATGTTCCAACCCTGAGCTTTGCTCATCGTGCATTTTCCCCAATTGGGCCAGAGATAGCATAAGTAATAAACTTTTTTTTCCTTTGCCATTTGTACCAATGAGGGTTGGCATGAATGGAAAATGACATTGTCTTTTGTTCTGACATAAAGGCAGCCTTAACCATTCAGGACACTCACATTGAGATCCACAAGATGCTTCTACAGGAACATGAAAGATCATCCTGGAGCCTCAGTTCTCGCCTCCCCTCCTCCATCCCAGAGCAAGAAAAGCACAGGAACCTCAAATCAAAGGAGGAACTAGTCAACATCCAAAAGCTCCAGCACCAGTTTCAGCAAGAGCAGCAGCGGTGGCACCGGGAGTGTGAGCAACGCCAGCAGGAGCATGAGAGGAGAGAGAGCCTGTTGCTGGAGAAGGAGAAAGAGTGTCTGAGCCAAGAAGAATTGCTCTGCAAAAACCGGGGTGAACTGGACATCCAGCTGCAGGATTACCAGCACAACCTGGAGAGACTCAGGGAGAGCCAAAGAATGGTGGAGAAGGAGCGGGAAACAGTCAAGCTGCAACAGAAGATCTTGCACCACTGGAAGCACAGCCGGCAAAGTAGTCTTCCTGCAGTGATCGTGTCAGGAAACAATGAGGTATGTGGTATTTTCACTAGAGTAACATTGCTTGATATGTCTAGTGCACTGCATATAGTCTCCTGATGAATCGCTTTCTTGAGCAGAGTAGGGCAATACGCCAGGGGCCCTTTCACACTAAGGTAATAGCACTGTTATTCCACTTTAACTGCCTTGGTTCCATCCTGTGGAATGCTGGGGTTTGTAATTTGGTGAGGTGCAACTGCTCTCTGGCTGAGAATCTAAATCCCTCTCCCTAAACCACAAACAGAGCCAACGTAGTGTCGTGGTTTGAGCATTGGACTATGACCCTGGAGACCAAGATTCGATATGTTGCTCAGCCATGAAAACCCACTGGGTGACCTTGAGCACACTCTCAGCCCCCAGAAAACCCTATGATAGGATTGTCTTAAAGTTACCATAAGTTGGAAATGACTTGAAGGCACACAGCAACAAAGTACAAATCCCAGAATTCCATAAAGTACAGCCATAGAAGTTAAAGTGGACATATAGCACTATATTTATGTAGTGTGAAAGGGCCCATAGTCCCCATCCACCCATTTCATGTGCGCGCTAGATGGGCAATGACGGCAACTCAAAGCCACTTTGCAAGAACCCCCTTCACTTGAAAACAAGTCATGTTTTTTTTTCTGAAACCAAATTCAGAGCATGAACTTGATCTTAAACTAAATTGTTATTTCAGACTTTCTAAATAAGGTACATACTCTCTACACATGTTGTTTTAATTTTTTTTTTTTTTTTGGCCGGGACAGCAATGGATTATATTATTCCTAGTGGGATTGATTGGGAGGTCACTTGGTTCCTTAACATTTAGAAGCTGCCGGGCCCTGATCTACCATTTGAGAGTGATGGGAGTTGTAGTCCAAACCATCTGGTAGACCTGCATTGGAAAAGGCTGCCCTCAAGAAACACAATGTAGTACCAATACAACATAGACACAATACAGATGCAATGCAATAGCAGAACTAGTCACCCATTGGAGCAATTGTTAAAAGAGAAGAAATTTGACCTAGTTTTGAATGCTGAACTAAGAAGTATTTCTTGTTGAAATGTGTCTGCCTTGAAGCTTTCTATGAGTTGTTGTTGGATTTATGTTCTGTTTTCATCACATAAACTTTGCTTTATTGCACTTGATTCTCATACTAACAAAATAGGGGTAAAATGTGTTTTTCATCTGTTGTTGAAAATTAATTATGATAAGGCTTTAAGCTGCTTAGATTTTGTTTTGTTTTCTTGTGTACAGATCATGAATCGCTATCAGGCGGATGGTTTTTGTGGCGAAAATTCAGTCTTTATAAATGAAGCCATAGTACAGATGTCATTAAACCGTCTCAACAGATCAAATTCAACTATAGTTTACCAGGACAGCGAGCATGGTGTAAACCTGCCAAATCCAGGTTTATCAAGGACTACTGAAAATCAAGTCAGCCTCAACATGGACATTGCTTCTCAACAGACATTCACTGGTGATCGCTCAAAATCCACTGGTCTCAGCCAACATGCATCTTCCTCCAACATAAACCATAGAGATGCTTGTAACAATCGTAAGTGCTGATTTAATCAGACATATCTAACATAATCAGACATAAGTAATATAGACAAGAGGCAGAATTAGGGATGCATGTCAGTTGTCTAGCAGATAAGTGTCTAAAGCACATTTCTGCTGAGGACACCCAGCTTTTCTTTTCTTTGTCTCTGGGGTTGGCTGAGGCTGTGCAGGCAGTGGACCGGTGCCTGAATAATGTAATAGGTTGAAGAAAGACCAGTAAACTGGAGCTCAGTTCCAATAAGTCAGAGTCTCTGTGAATTGGTAGTACTTGGGTCAGGGAACTGGATAAGTGACTTGCCCTGAATGGCAATATAGTCCCACTGTAGGAGTAGCTGCATAATTTAGGAGTTCTCATCTTTGTCGTTGGAGGTCCAAGTAGAATGTGTGGGGCTGCCATCTATGACCTTTCCTGGGCACAGGAAGCCATAATAGTCCATGCACTGATCACTTCCCAATTAGACTACAGTGTGTGTTCTATGGGGCTGCCTCTGAAAATGGTTCCAAAGGTGCAGCTAATGCAAAACGCAGTAGCTAGACTGGTGACTGAATCATCCTACAAAACCCATATAACACCAGTTTTAAAGGTATTGTACTGGGTGCTGATGTGCTTTGAGTACAAGTTAAAGATGCTGACGATAACATTTAAAACAATCAGCCACTTGGGACCTAGATACCTGAAAGAGTACCTCCCCCCGTCTGTGCTTGCCAGAAGATTGAGGTCTATTGGAAAGACTCTCCTTTATGTCTCATCTGTCGGGGAAATTTCTGAGGTGAAGATATGGAAGAAGGGCTTCTGTGTTGTGTCATTCTAACTGTAGAATGTCTTCCTATTAAATGGCAACTAATGCCAATGTTGGATTCGTTTACTGAAATCTTTAGTTAGGATCTGATGACTTTGTCTGATTTGTACCTGCACATTATTTTAATTGATGTAGCTGTTTTGTTAGTTTAATATATTTTAGAGTCAAAACGGTCTTTTACATTCTAAATTGCTTCACATTGTTTAAATTTAAGTTTTTGGATATAGGATACAAATATCATAGCAATACCATGCCATACCATGTAATACTTTCTAGCCCTTTCAGCTACTGAAGTAGCCATAAACTCAAGATTTCTGACATCCAAAGACAAAAACAAAAGAAACAAAAAATCCTAGCTTTTAAAAGTAAACAATAAAAAACAGTGATTTACACACAATGAAAAATACACTTTCTGTGCGAAACAGTGTTTTTTTCCCCTGCAAGTAAAATTCTTACGAAAAAGCCCCAGAGTGCATCAGATTATCAAAAAATGCACAGAAACTCTCACAATCTTCAACTGTTGTGATTTTTTTTTAAAAAAAACTTCATTCTTGTAAATTTCAATGAAGTAAGCAATGATGTACAGCCATTCTCTCCATTGCAAAATACCAAATAAAAGAAGAATAAGGGGGGGGAGGGTGTGCATTGTCATCAGTGTCTACACTGTTACTTTTAGCTCTTTACTTCCAAGCTTCACATAGAGGATGTGATCTAAAAGCACATTTGCTGATGCTAAGCAGGTCTTGGACTCTTCATTGCCTGGAATGGAGAGTGCTTTGGAATTTTATGGCTGCTGAGTTTCAGAATGAATGGAAGGGGAAATATAAGTGTATTTATCAAATAAATAAATAAATCAAATGTGAAGGTAATGTTATTCAGTCTGGAAGAGGGGATTGTTGTTCTGTGCCTTCAAGTCATTTCCAATTTCTGACAACTGTAAGGTGACTTTACCACAGGATTTTCATGGCAAGATTTGTTCAGAGGAGTTTTAGAATTAATCTACTAAATGGCTTGCAGGTTTTCCAAAGAGTTACAGTGTTGCTTTGTGTGTTCTTCATGAGCGCAGACCCTTCCATGTAGGCTTCCATCTAAAGAAACCTGTGAGAAGATGCATGTACGTAGGTGCTCTCATTGCTTTCCCAGCCAGCACCCTCTTTCTAACATCTTTGTGATTGTGTTTCAAGCACAAGAATTTTGTGGTAGGGTTCCTTGCAATTTGGAGATTAAAGAGGAAAGCCCTCCTCTAGGTATTTGAAAAGTGTTGAGGTATTGTAACAATGGGGTACATAATTTAGAATTTAAAGGAAAATAAATTAGTTGTTGATTCCATAGCAAATTGTTAGTTTTGATACAGGAGCTTTAGCAAGAGCCTCAGGCAGGTTCCCACAAATGCAAAGCTGAATACTTGATATTACATGCTTTATAATAAAGGTGTGTCACTTGAGAGGAGAAAGAAAATGAGTGCACTTGTGCTGGGTTAATCATTGTCTGCTTTTATGTGGATAAATTAACAACCTTTCTGGACAATTAGAAAGAGGAAGGAAATGAACGCTAACATCAGTGTATATTGAAAACTGAATACATTCTTTTCCATTGTCATGTCAGGCTAAAGGTTTCGCATGGCAACTAGATATGCCTTGTACTGAGAGTAAATCTCATCCACAGATAAAATGGTGTGGAAATTTGTACTTCTTAATTGCCAAAAGAGCAAACATAGCTCACAAAAGGGCCTTTGGCTGTTTAGAAGTGTCACTGAAAGTCTTTGAATTGAAGGCTCCAGGTATAATTTGTTGGGTAGACAAGGGATTTTTAAACAGTTTGCTGTGCCCTGAAGCTCCCTTCCTAGGGAATGGCTCCCTCTATCCATGCTGTCCTTCCGTCAACAAACAAAAGACTTCTTTATTCTTTTAGAATAAAGACTTTTAAGGAAAGGGCTTTTAAGAGGGTACTGTATTGTTTTAAATAATATGGTCTTTAAAGTGTTTTTAATCCTTTTGAAACATATGTTTTAAATTGTTTTAATACTGTTAATAGTTTAATTCTATTTTAATGTTGACCTTGTGATGTTTTTAACTATATTGTAATTATTTTAAGTTGTAAGCTGCCATGAGTCTCAGTTTTCGGGGGAGTGGTGAGGTGGTGTTGGTGTTGGTAGTAGTAGTAGTGGTAGTACTACTAGTAGTAGTTTTTGTTGTTGTTTATTATAAATGTGGAAAAATACTACACACAACTTACCTTAGAAAGATAACAGTTTGTGCAGGGAGTTGGACTGGACGGCCTTTGGGATCCCTTCCAGCACCAAGGTTCTGCAGTTAGCTAACTGCTCCTATGTTCTTACAGATGGATAGGCCCTTTCTGCACAAGGCTGATACAACACAGTAGCATCATATTTTCGCTTTTACATCTGTACGTTAAACCGGTTTGATGTCATTCTGCCCTCCGTGGTTCCACTTCCACTGAGGACTTAGCATGGTTAACATTGACATTAAACTGATGTATTGTAAAAACGGGAAAACTCTGATGTAAACTACCCAAACCGTTTCTGCTGCGTTTTTGCCTACGTGCAGAAGCATTACATCGATTCACACATTTACGCTAAAACATAGCAATGGTTTCTACGTTTTTGTTTTTTTTAATTGACCAATCAGCGGCGGCAGGGTGGAGTGAGGGAGGGGAATAAGAATTCCCCGAGAATTGATGATGCAGACGCTACAAACAATTTTCTCTGCTTTCCTTCAATAGAAACCGGAGAGCGTGCAGATAGGAATCAGGGTAAGTCGGAATAAAAAACACTGCTCATGACACGCAGTGAAACACTCCTCCACTTTAGTGCGGAAATGGCCTCAGTCAAGGAAGACAGATCCCTGAATCTGCAAGACCTTAGCAAGGCGGTCGATGATAGGGTGGCTTGGAGCTGTCTTATTCTAGCGTCACCATAAGGCTAAGTTGACTTGATGGCAGTTAACAAAAACACTCATTCCTCATGTGTCAGCCATGCAAGTTTTTGAAGATGAGCAAAGGACAGAATCCTTTTAGCGATATGCACGTGTGTAAGTGTGGCTTATGCACATGTTTTGACTATTTTTGGATGAAATGCATGGTGCTGTTCTGTAGCCTTTTGCACAATGTAAAAAAAAATCCTCCCTCCACAGCTGTTAAGCCCTGGGAGAGGCTGCTTTTCCTACTTATCACTGGGGAGAGGAGGAAGGAGGCAAGCAGTTCAGACAGAATAGCTCCAAAGGGAAGGGATAGGAGAGTTCACTCCATCTATGAGCACACTCCCTTTCCTTCCCTCAGTGAAAATAGGCATGCTAATTCATCGTTGTCAGACTTGCTTGCTGACTCCCTCTCCTCCTCACCAGTAAGGAGTAGCAGCAGGAACAGTTCTTCCTGGGGTCTGATGGTGATGAGGGGATTGGGAAATGGTAAAAGAGCTATAGGATAGACTCTTGCTCCCCAGTGGATTAAGAGCAAACATAAGGAGTATAGGGAACGAACATGGACCTGCATAAGCAAGTGCTAACATTCTGCCTGCTTGATGTAGGATCTTGGCTAAAATGCCATAAATTTAAGTGGAGATCCAAAGTAGAGGTCCAGAGTGTTGAGAAGACTTGCATGGATTTCAGTAGCATTATTCCTACCCAGGAATTCACAGAGAGGTCATATGTGCGCTTGGGAAATTTGAATAAAACAGACACTTATCTCCGTCCAGATTCTTTTTAAAAACTGTAGAAGACTAAATCAATGCATACTAATGTGAATCACACTATACGCAGCTATACATTTTGATTTGGGAGATGTCACAGCATCCAGTGTTGTACTTCATTTATGTCTTCCATTGCAGTTGCTTGCAAACAAATGCCTTAGGGGAATTCTACAAATCTACTGCCACCCTCCCCACTATGGTGATGGGATTGTGTGCTCCTGTGAGAAGAGAAACTATGCTGATGGTAGCAGTGCTGCTGATATGGTCTCCCATGTCAGACAGGTTTTTGCTGAGGAATCAGACTATATGTGCTAAACAGCTACTGGGTAGCAGCAGTAGTATACGTGTGTGTGTGGATGACACTGGTGGAGGATCTTTCAGAGGCAGCGCTACCATTAGCTAATGCTTGTTAATACTGTGCAGAAGAAGGTAGTGGTAAACCACTTCTGAAGGCTTCTATCTTGAAAGCCTTATTATGAGACAGTCCAAAATGAAAGAGATAGTGCCAGAAGATGACATTTCCAGGTTGGAAGGTACTCAACAAGCTAATGGGGTACAGTGGAAGATGGCTTTGAATAGCACTGTGGCTAATGATGCAACTGGACTCAAGCCTAAAGAACATATTAATATTGTAGTATTCAGGGTGAACAAGCTAAAGTGGGCAGGAGTGGGACATTTTCAGTCAGATCATTACACAGTGTTTTACTCAGGGAATGAAGTTATAAGAAGAAATGGAGTGCTATTAATAGTAAGGAGAGATGTAGCAAAAAGATATAATGCTAAATGTGACCAAATAATATCAATAACACTTCAGGGAAAGCCTGTCGTCATCATCATCATCATCATCATCGTTTATTGATTAGTCAACTGACCATATCAACAATAAAAATATAATACATAATACAAAAATACAGATACAGAAATTACATACACAAATGGACTCAACTCATATAAAACTAACTAAAATAATTAAATAATTAAAGTAATTAAAACATATAAACTTAAACTTAATAAATGGTGAGTTTGATATAAGAAGTAAAATACATGGTAAACAAGAAAGATAAAATAAGTATAAAAATTCAGTCATAACATTTAAATAAGCTCATTGCCATGACAGGGGACCCCATTTTGTGTGATAAAAAGATCTCTCAGGTAGGCAGCTTTCGTAATAAATTTTGCGATCCTGCGGACTGAGTGTGAATTCTCTCCAGAAGGGAAAGCCTGTCAGTATAACTGTAATCCAACCATAATTCACACCAAAACAGGACTTCTTGTTAATCACAGGCAGTTTTTCAAAGCTGTGCATCTGGTTTTTCAGAATATGAGCAGTACTCAGATTTTCAGGTGAACATGCTGTCTGGCAGTGTTATTGCTGCATGTAGAGTGGAATAGAAATCTCTCTAAATTATTTATTAGTAATGGTACTTTGAGCCATATCTCAAACTATAGCACACAAAGTTTCATGTACATCTATGATGAAGCTTCACTTACAGAAATTTTAGTGGAAGTGAATCACAGAGAAATGATCTCTGGGGGAATAATATTCCCATTTGTTTAAGATAGACGATGAAATGAATTAAACCATGTCAGTGAAGTACCAGCATGGAGGAAAATTTTTTTTTTATCACATATATTGGAGAATGAGATTCAGCAAACAAAATTATTTGTATAGAATATTCATTGTTAGGGAATCTCATGTTTGACATTAATCCATTAGTTCATGAAGCATCCTCACTGAAATTCCTTCATCTAGCCACAGGCAATAAAAGAGCAGTATTATACTTAACAACATGTTAGCTGTTATGACATGGCTTATGTCAAATAGATTTCCTAAGTATTTTTGACCTTTTGAATTTACAAAGCTTTTGAAAAAGAAGAAATAAGAAATAAATGAGAACTAGAAAGTTCCGGGGGAGGAAAAAGGTAGATGATCATCTCTTGGGTTTTAAAATGCTTCTGGCACCTTAACCATTGCAGCCCATTAGGTATGTGCAAATGTAGGACTTATTGATGTTGTATGCACCACTGACCTTTAAAAATGCTCAGTGAGCCAAAGCTGACTCAAATGTGTTTACAGCAGCATTCCTAATGATGTCACTGATTTTAGAGGGAACTGTTAATCACGCTTCAGGAATGTTAGCTAGTGTATCTTAATATCAGATTCTTAAGAAGACCCACATGGGAGACATGTAAATTACACTTTCTTCATTGGTTTTCCTTGTGATACAGATTTTTTTTAAAAAAGAAAGATCACATGAACCAAGCTCTCCCCTTCCATTCACAGTTATAGATTGGGTTAAATTTTGGGTGAGTTGAGTGGCATGATTTGTTCAAGTGTTACCATTCCTTTGAGAAACAAGTAGCTGGTTAGATTATTGTGCTAACAAAGAGAGCAGTTCTGTTCTGTAGTAGTTTATGACGTAAATGGCTCATGATTGGAATGGGGAGGGCACTACCCTAAAAAGTTTGGTGTGAGGTGCCATCCCGTTGTCCATAAGGTATCCTTGATTGAGACTGGATACACTGGCTCAGTCTCTTCTGTAGATAAGATAGTTGGTCCTCTAATTCCCTTCCCCTGGTAACACTTCTAGAAAAAGGAATGGAAGTCTGTTTACTGTTAGAACCATAATGTTGATAATGCAGATTAATTCCTAATCAAACATACAACTGATGGCATTTGATGGAAATGGAGGATAATTCTCTCCCGCTACTCTTGTTGTTGTTGTTAACTGCCATCAAGTTGAGGTCAACTTATGGCAGCTTATGGATGAGAGACCGCCAAATCACATGATCATCATCAGGTCTTCTGGACACAGGACCATGGCTTCCGTGATTGAGTCCATCCCTCTGTAATTTGGACTTCCTCCTTTCTGGTAGCCTTCTAACTTACCATGCACTATTATTTTTTCCAACAAATCATGTCTTCTCATGATACATCCTGTCTCAGTTTAGTCTTCTTGGCTGCTAGGGAGAGTTCAAGCCTGACTTTTTTCTAGGACCATTTATTTGTCTTATTAGCAGTCCTCAGCATCTGTAGAACTCTTCTCCAGCATTTCTTCCTGGGAATTTCTTTGATGACAGCTTCTACTTCACTTTCTAAAAAAGTGTAGGTTCATCATCAAATATTTTTCTTTGAACGAATCTGTCATCTTTTTATCCCTGTCGAATGAGTCTGTCATCCTTTCATCCCTGTACAATTTAGCTCTATCATTCTGAATATTACAATATTATATGTTCCATTTCTTGTTTTAATACATCTAGCTTCTCTATAATATGTATTTTCCTTTCACCTCTGAGCATGTCAATAGCTGAGCATCTTTTTTTACTTGAGTCCAGTTGAATTATTAGCCACAGTACTGCTCGTATTTGTCCTCTGCTGTACCCCATTAGCTTGTTGATTGTCTTCCCACCTGGGAGTATCATCTTCGGGCACTATCCCATGTTTGATTTTGGATTGTCTCATTATAGAGTTTTCAAGGTAGAAGTCTTCAGGAGCAGTTTACAATTGCCTTCTTTTGCACAGTGCTAATTGGTATTAGCTATGGTTCTATAGCCATTGTCTCTGAGATCCTTCACCAGTGTCACCCTCACTATTGCTGCAACCCAGTAACTGTTTGGCATGCTTACTCTAGCTCCTCAGCAAAAGCCTCTTCGACACAAGAGACCCTACCAGCAGCACTACTTCCAGCAGCATAGCCTCCTGTCTCATAGGAGGATGCAATCCTACCACCATGACAATTAGTGTCATGGTGGGTCTCCTAATATAACTTATTCTTTTCCTCTGCCTCACACTCTTCTTCTACCTGTTGTCTTTTACAGTTTATTTCACTATATTTCCTTTCCTCTATATTTCCAAACAACTGTTGCAATATTTTTCAAAGCATGCATTTGTTCCCAAATGTCCATTGGGGGCACGGGATGCATTTTCCTTATATTTTATTGCGCTCTGGACCTGGTGTTTTTTTGTTTTTTGTTTTTTTGAAACCCAAGACATGGTGAAAATGGCCCCATATTCCCTGAAGGCTTTGGGTGCAAAACCTTTTTTTTTTAACTTTTGCACTAGCAGGTGTGCCCTCCAAGGTCTCCTATGGAGCTGATGCAGGCCCCTAGCTTTCCACAGTCATTCACTTCTGCTGTAGATGCAGTGACTGATGGTAATATGTCTTATAATTCACCTGCTCCAAAATGTGGTAAACCCATCTGGCTCATTTTACTGAGAAGGTCCCTGACTTTCCATCTCCAGGCCTTATCCCAATGGCTGGAGGTCTACAGTCGCAGGTGTGCATTCTCTACCATTCCCATCCAAACCAAGAGAAGGTTTAGAGTCAGCCACACACTCCCTATCATTGTTTGTTACTTTGGTATACATAAGGAGGACTTTGGGTGGATGGCAACCTGGAGATAATTCATTTCAGAACGTTATGTTCTTATCTATACTGAATTACTGCAACCTGAAGAGGGCTCTACTTTTATTGAAAGATGGCTGCAGGAGATAGCATTTCTACAGAACATGGCTGAGGAAGAGCTGTTGCTCACTAGTTGGCATCTGCCTTAAGGAACCTGAGGTTTAAAGAGAGGAGCAGTTTGCCACCAGCTGAAGGGCAACAGGGTCTTCAGGCTTGCTACAGAAAACAGTAAAATGCATCAGTATTATGGGCTCTGGACCTGGGAAGCATGTTCAAGTTCAACAGCAAATACTTAGGAAGCATTACAAAAATGCTCAGCTACACTTTATTGTAACTGAATTGTTTCATATATTACAAAAGTGGTTCTGAATCTTTCCAGCATAGGGACTTCCAGTTCTTGTTCTATAGAATGGATGGCAGACTGCCAACAAATACCAGGTGCTGTAGGCTATATTTCAGAGGAAAGAACTGGCAAAACCACCTCTGAGTATTCCTTGCCTAAGAAAACCCTATGAGATTCATGGGGTTGCTACAAGTCAACAAGCAACTTGAAGGCACATATACACATATATATTTGATTTGCTCCAAGCACAATGTAACCAGCCTCAAAAGCATATTTTGAAGGTCTACAATGCTAACAAGCTTGGTGATGCTAAATAGTTCTGAGTCCGATATCTACTGGGATAGGAGACTACCTGTATATGCTACTTTTATCTTCATTGTTGTTGTTGTTGTGTGCCAGCAAGTCATTTTTTTCTTAAGCTGATCCAAAGGCAAACCTATCATGGTGTTTTCAGGGGCTGAAAGTGTGTGACGCGCCCGAGGTCACCCAGTAGGTTTTCATGGCCAAGTAGGGAGTCAAACCTTGGTCTCCAGGATTGCAGTTCAGAACTCAAACTGCTACACTGCACTGACTCTAAATCTCCATTATACATATAATAAATCATTGCTAGTGCTAACAAGCAAAGAGAACTTATGAAAATGGTGACTTATCATATTTCCACTGATTCAGTTGGTTTTCTCTAGTTGGACCTAGCGATTGGATTTAGGCTAGTATATCCTAAAGGCACCAGATCCTGTGTTATCTTGGAAGCTAAGCAGGATCAACCCTGAATAGTACTTGGATGGGACACCAACAACAAATACTAGGTGCTATAGGCTATATTTCAGAAGAAGGAACTGGCAAAACCACATCTGAATACACCTTGTCTAAGAAAATCTTACCAAATTCATGGGGTCACCATAAGTCAACAGGGGACTTGATGACACATACACACAGAAATGTATTGGATCCACCATATTTTCCGTATAGTGGTCTGAGGGTCAGAGGATATTTCGTTTCACAACAAAACCTAATCATAGGCAGTTGGTGTCTCTGAGATAGGAATTACATGGGTTCTTCTTCGTGGTCTCTGTGACTCCCACATATGAGTTGTGTGAGTCACAGATGACCACTCAAAGAACTCCAGTTACAGGTAGGCAACCTGTCCTTCAAGTTCATCTAGGTATGACCCGGGGACAGTGATGCCTATTAAAGAGACTAATAACTCTCCCCAGTACAAGTTTTATAATAATTTTCTTTTCTTTTTGAGTAATAAGCCAGTGAGCAAAACTTGTTACCATACTTTGATTAAAATTTAGCAGGAGTTCATCTTGTAGGCTACCAGTTTGCCTGTTCTGGATCTTTCTGGATCTCTATAAACTTTTGGATTGATTGTTGTTTTGCCCCTTAGAGACTTGTGTTCATCATAAAATATGACAGTTTTGAGACCAATGAAATAAGATTCCTCTTATGAAAAAGGCCAGAGAGTGATTGTTGGGAGCAAGTTGTACAGAAGCAATTTCTGATTGTGCAATAAACTCAGGTTGTTATTGGGCCAGGAAGTTATCATGGGAGCTTGTTTCTCAGATAAGACACATTTAATGGGTGCAGGCCTGACTTTTTGAAATAGTTTATCAAAGTTTTATGCACATTTCATAATGCACTTTGGAACTTGGAACAGCTGTACTGTGAATAAATAATTCACCCTAATGGCTGGGGAAACCCATTGTGGACTATGAAATTTTAGAAAATAGCAAGTAGGCACACACAATAAAAATCACAATACTTAGTCACAAAATGTACTTTGCTCATTTTAATTTTTTAAATTGCAGCTCAGTTTCAATTATTTATAATAGTATTTTAGGATGTACCAGGAAATGCTGTATTGTCTACTGCGAAAACTAATAAAGAAATTGGGTGCAATCCACCACCAAAGCCCCAAGCAAAACTCTCCTTGACTTTAGTGCATTTAACTGTGTTGATTGTTGAAGACTGTTGCTTTGAGGTAGCCCCACTGTCCTCAGTAGATGCCCTTCTGCAGTCTTTTGAGAACTAGAGCCCTAAGATTCCGGTCCTTAGGACTCTTTTGTTGGTATCATTTCAGAGGAAACTATACTACCATCTATTTTTATTATTTTTATTTATATTACTCTTCTTCCCTAGTCCAGGATCCCAGGTGGCTTATAGGAGTTGAAACACAAATAGCTAAAAAAAGCCACATCATAGAAAAGTGAAAATTATAACTAAATTATCAATAGAATTAAAAGCATGACCATTAAATTGAACAACAGAAATAAACAGTAGAGTATCTTACGAAAGACCATTTCTCCCTGAACAATCAAGCTCTCAAAGGCCTGCTGAAACATCTACTTAAAGAGTGACGAGGAATGCATAAACCTTTCTGATTTACTTTTCCATTCTAAAGTCAATGTCCATAAATGGGAAATTCCTTTATTAGCATTAACTACAGTTCCACAGTGTGCAGACTTTCAGTTTCGTCTGCTTGAAGACATCAAAAATGACATAAAGATTGTATTTCACTAAACTAATAAAATCTCTACAAAAACATACACAGCAGCACAAATGCACTAAAATTAGTACAAAAAATTTTTATCTCTGAAGTTGCTATTTGCACATCATTGCAAGTTGCCTTTGAAACCATTACTTGAAATGCCAAAAGCAACTTTGGAATTATATTTTTTTAGATCTCAGCCACACCAAAGAATGAGAATGAAACTTTGCTTCTCCAGTTCTGAATCTGAAAATTATTCCTCATGGTAGGAAAAGGAAAACCTTGCGCAACAGTCACGTTCACACAATTGATGCCATATGTTCTTTGGCCCAATATTGCTTAAAACAGTCAGATGTAACAGTTGTATCTTCAGAAGGGGCATACAATTGCTTCTTTCACCATTATAGGCATCATATCCTTTTCCACTGAGACATTATTGATATTAATGGCAAACAAGCTCAGTTTCTATTAGCCAGATGGGCAAAAGCATACATTTTCAAGAATCCTGTCTATGTCACTAGATGGCAACACATGCCGTTCTCCATTTAAACAGGTCATGGAGGTGCTTCAAACACCTTCAAAGGCACCTGGCCCTTTGATGGACTTTGAACATCACTTGGCTGTTTGATTTGGACCTTAGAGTAGACTTTAGCTTGTTGCCTACTAAGACCTCTAGATCCTTTTTATGTATACTTGTTTCAAGCCAGGTATCACCCATCCCATATTGTGTGTTAGATTTTTTCTGCCTAGATGTAGTACCTTTCATTTGTATCTGTTGAAATTCATTTTGTTAGTTTAGGGCTAGCTGTTCTGTCTGTCAAGGTCTTTTTGAATTCTGGTGTTGCTCCTCACCCCCACGCCCAACTGGCCTTCTAGTCTATATATAAGTTGTTGTTGTTGTGGGCCTTCAGGTCATTTCCAACTTATGGTGACCTTATCACAGGGTTTTCAGGAACTGAGAGGGTGTGCTGTGCTCAAGGTCACCCAGCGGGTTTCCATGGCTGAGTGGGGAATTGAACCCAGTCTCCAGGGTCATAGTCCAATGCTCAAACCACTACACCAGGAAGAACTTGTTTATCTTATGAGCCATTTGACAGTGGAATAGACTACCTTGGAGTAGGAATCTTCTTTGGAGGTCTTTGAACAGAGGTTGGGTGAGTATCTAACAGGAGTGCTTTAACTGTATATGGCAGGTGGTTGGACTAGATGGCCCTTGCAGTTCTTTCCAACTCTGAGATTCTGTGTTTCTAAGACCCTTTCCATAACTACAGGAAGTATATAGCTGTGTGGGGATGCTCCCACAGACATCAAGGCAGTTCTCAAGTTTTGACAAAGTAATAATCTATTCTATTAGTCTTGTTGGAAACTGACTAGAGAACAAAGAAATGTAATGCATTTTGGTTTTTGCTTTGATGTTTCTGTGTTTTCAATCCTTTTACATTATCTTTGATAGACAGGTTAGAGTGAGTTACCAGTGTTTTCTTTTGTTTTGAAAGAACCCCTGAGCTGTTTAAATTAATAGCAGTAACCTAAAGATTCCATGCATCCTGTTGGAAGAAACACTGTGCTGAGGACCATGTGTTGTCATGACAGTGGACTAATTTTTTTTCCCATCAACAAAGACAAAGCCATTTTAATTTTGCTGTTCCCGGACAAGTGCAGCCCTACCGCGAGGTGAATAATTGAGAAGCAGAACAGAGAAGTATGAACTGATCCAGCAGCCAGAAAGCAAAGCACGCTTCTTGATTACATTAGAGGCATTCTCTTTCTCCTTCGTTCTTTGTAAAAAAATAAGCAAACTAACAAAAATAGTCGGAAAATCCAATGTAATAGATAAAGCTTGGGTGTCCCATGGCATTGAAAGTGATTCCTCCACTCCCCCCATGATAAATGTACAAAGATACCTTTAAAAGTTCCTTTTTTATTATTACTTATTGGAGCCCAGCTGTGTTTAATGAGCTAGAAAAGAAACAAGCCAATAAAACATGTGTTCATTGTTAAATGGATGGATACCAATTGGACCATGTGCATGGTCCAACTTCAAAGCTTAATAGAAAGGCAGCTTAATGGAGAACTCATACTTAATGACTCTGAGTAAGCAGGAAGAGTGAGCTAACAGGCCATATTCCATGCTAAGGTGAGGCCAAAGGTGACTCGCGTCAAAGCAAAGCAACTTTTCCACACACATCCCCACATAATAAAACCCTCTTTAAATTGGTGTTGCTCATTTCCACTATGTTGATGAAATGCACATTTCTTAAAACATCTCTCCTGAGTCCCTGTAGAGTCACTTATTTTTGCAATGAGGAAAGATTGGCTCAAGATTGTATTTTTGGAAGTTGAAAGGCTCTGATCTGTTTCTTTTAACAATTGTATGAGATTTAATTTCAGGTTACACTGCCTCCCCCAGTACAAATGTATCAAAATCCATAGCAATCATTGGATGTAAAACTAGGAATGTCGGAGAAGCTTGTATAATGTGTGTAGATTAAGGGTTTTAATACATTTCTTTGAAAAAGGCACATTTAATCCTAATTGCTGTCAAATTTAAAATGCTCTCTTAACTACTGAGTCACAGACTGGGGGCTGTGTCTGTTGCAGTGCCCATCTATTTCAAGAATATCCAGTTTTTTCATTTGTTTTTCTTTATGTTATCTTTCATCTCCTGTATTATTTATCCCAAACTGTCCTTTCCAACAGTAGCAAGGCTCTAGCCTGCATTCCTTAATTTTGTTCGGTTTTTAAATGGATAAAACAGTGTGGGAGCTGCACTGATAAATAAAGTTACTTCCCTTGCTCTACAGCAGGAGTGGGAAATGTGCAGTCCTCCAGATATTCTTGGACTGCAACTTTCAGCAGCTCTAGCCAGCATGGCCGGTGCTGAGAGCTGCAGTTCAGCAAGGCCTGGAAAGCCACACAAGTTCCCACCACTGCTCTACAGGAAAAAAGAAAGGATATACAAAGCCTTATGGCCACATTATTGTTATTGTATTCCTTCAGGTAAAAAATGTGTGCATGCATGCTAGTATTTCATGTGTGCCCAAATGACATGTGCACTTTGGATCAAGAACCTAGAAACACAAGGTGACGTGGAGTGTTCACTCTGCACATTTTAAACCAAGGGGATATTAGAAAAGGACACAGGGCAGTGTTTGGATCAAAAGAACCTGATTTTTGTTATACAAAATAAAGAGAGCTACTGCTACTTTTGGTACAGAATGGAACTAATGACTTGATAAGTACTGTTCATCATGGACTTGCATAACTGAAGCTCTGGAGAAGAAAAAAGCAAAGGGCTGAGGGAGGCAGAAAGCATGCACGTGCACTAAATGAGATTGTGAGAGGGTGCTAAGGAAGCTAGAGGATCTCTTAAGAGGCCTGTTTCCAGTGGGGCAACTTGGTATGTATGCAGTGTGGGACACAGAGAGATGGAAAGACAGCAGTATTTGGTGGACGTTAAGAGAGAGGTATTTGAAAGGATTTGAAGGCAAAATGAAAATGTCTTGCAATGAGATAGAATGATCCTTGGGAAAGGCACTGCTTTTATTTCCCTCCCTGTTACTACAATCTTTGTATGGTTGCAGGGATCTAGAGAGATCTCTACTGCCCCACAGTTCCCTCAACACTAAATGAGAAAAGGGAATATCTCTTCTACTGGAGAGGTAGCTCCTGGGATTATTCAATACCATTGAGTACTATGGAACCAGGGTATAAAATAGAGGAAGGAAAAGAAGCAGAAAGGGTCTAGGCTCCCAAGCTCTCTCAACATAGGTGCTTTGCGTAAAACTGAGGGTAATACACTCATTCAAAAAGACAGCCAGCGTGATGTAATGGTTTTAATGGTGGACTATGACTCTGAAGACCGGGGTTTGAATTCCTGCTCAGCCATGGAAACCCACTGAGTGAACTTGGACAAGTCACAGAGGAAGGCAAAGAGAAATCCTCTCTAAACAAATATTGGCAAGAAAAAAAAAACAGGTTCGCCTTAGGATTCCATGAGTGACTTGAAGGCACACAAGAAGTCTGGATTTCAAAGGAGTTCCATGCATGAAATCATTCATTTTGTTTGCAGTTTTTTTTTTGGTGGAGGCACTGATAGCTTCTATTTCACTCATAATCAACTGAGAACTTGATGAGTGGAAGACAGGGAAGCTATCTTCAGCAGACATGTCCAGCTTACATAAATATATATTTGTATGCATGAAATGTGTATATTAGATTGTGTCCATTGCCCCTTCCTTTATTACATGCATACACAGCTTGCATATGTTGTAAATACTTTGGTTGAGATCCTGCACCAGAGTCTACAGTGCAGAACTTTACGATGACAAAGTTACATGCTGCTAGGATGATAGGCAATCTTGCTAGTAAATTGTGACAACGCACAATGGAGCACTGTGCAAGATGTCACATTGTGCAAGAAGGGTTCCCATTGTGTATCAGAACATGTTGTGTAATGGGACAGTTGTGCAAAGGAACGGTTATATAACAGCCACATGGCTTGTGCCATTTGCACACTGATCCCAGAGATATAGTTATGTTTGTGCTTCCCTTCTGAGAATACAAGTGATGTACAACATCGTAATTTACTTGATTGTAAGTAAGTTTGTGATGAGGTAAATATCTAGCAAGATGCAGGCCTCTGTCTGATTTGGAACTCTGAGAAAAATAGATTTCTTGGTCATGTTTGGTTATCTGTAGGTTCCTCAGAATTTTTTCTGAGTAAGTGTAGGCTGAGAGATGAGAACAGATGTGATGCTCTAACTGTCCATATGAATGTTCACTGTATATATTCCTAATGTGTTCCTGGCTAGATGTGTAGCTGTGTCCTTTGCTATGCTGAAAATGTTCTATATAGTATGGCCAGTGGAGTGACGAAGGCACTAGGACACTCACCAGCCCTGGAACATGGGGGCAGAGAAAACATTTTGAGAAAGTGGGGTGGGGGGAAGTATATCATTACGCATAGATTATCAGTTTCTAATATATGAAGAGAACTTTCCAGTTGAGATGTCATGATTTGGAAACATTACATTTGTGTGACGAAAATAACAAAATTAATATAGCTTTGAATTCACATCAAAGCCAATTCTTTTTTATAGACTGTGACATTTTAACAGTTTTCAAAAATGTGCCATCTGTTTAGTGTGATTTTTTTTTGTTTTTTTTTGTAAAAGGCTGATTATTGCCAGATTGCATTCATTTTGATATTAGCTATAGATTTGGCCCAGAGACCTGGCTTTCTAAAAACATTGGTGGTTGAAAAGGAGAATAATCATGGTGCCTTTTAAAAACACACACACATATGCAATTAAGTTCAAAGCAGAATGTGTCAGCCTGTCAATACATGTGGCCAATATAACTACAGGCTGTGGGTGTGGGTATGCAACATGGTGGAAGGCTCATCCATAAGAAAAAAATTCCATACAAACATAAAAGTATTAATTAAGGAGAAGCTAGACCAGAACTCGTTTCCTTGACCTCTGTTTTTTGTATGGAAGAATATTCAGTCATGTGGCAGTCTGAAGTGATGCAGAGTCAACACGGGTTTATTATCTCAATGCATGTATCTGAAATCCATCCGTGCACATCTGTCTATGCACAGTCTTACATGAACAGCCATATCACATGCAATTGGGCACCTTGGTTGCACATCTGAAAAGCTTTTTGAATTACTACTCCCCCAAGCCTCCCAGCCATCATGGCTGCTTTGTTCCCATGTCAGTAGGACACTGAATTTGTTCTGTGTTTTAGTCTGGACTTTCTAAGGTGCTGAATCTCTTTGAGGGACATGGCCAACCACTGGTATCTACATGGCCACTGGTTATACCAGGTGAGAGATTCTGGAGAGCTGTAATCCAAAAAGTAACATTTCCAAGCTCTGCATATATGCATGTACACTGGCTTTCTCAGTGGGGTTGATCCCTTTCTCCTTTCAAATTCTTGAACTTTGAAGGGGAGAAAAGAATTACTGGTCTGTAATTAGTGAGATGGTTTTGTGCTAAAGGCATCCCTCCCATAGCTGTTGCAAAACTGGTTAAAATTAAGCTGTAGTTAGTAATAAGCTTGTGCTATTGATTGCACTGAACTGGTGAAGATTGGGAGGATCAATGGGTGAAGTGAGATTTTCATTTTCCTTTCTGTACAGTAATTTTTGCATGCTAAGTACTTCTACTGGAAGATGCTATTTAAATATCCTCATGTTTCTGACAGCTTCAGATATGTTGTGCTCCCTCAACCTTTACATTTCTTGCCTGGTTTATGAATTTATGAATTTTGGTAAGAAATAAACTGAAAAATTCTCTTCTATTTGCACCAGGCAAATTAAAGAGATATTGCTGCCCCTGTGTACATGTTGTACCTGCCTAGTATGCCATGGTTTAAATGAGGAACTTGTCAGGAAAAAAAAAGACTACCCTACTCAACCCTTCAGATAGTTAAATATACAGGAATTCAGCCTCTAAGAGCTAATTCGCCAATCCAGGGCTTTTCAGATGTATTGGCCATGATAGCTGGGGATCATGGGATTTGTTGACCAAGGTAACTAGGAATGTAGCTGGATTGTGGAAACCCAAGCTCTATATTCACATTCTGCTGTACAGATGAGCAGTCAATTGTTTTTGCTTTTCCCACCAATTGAATTTTAAAAAATCTCATTTGTTTTCTCCTATGTCTGATAGTCTTAGCAAACAAATTAACAAAAACCTGAATGAAATACTCACCCATCCTTACTTGGGAATAGTACTCAGCTGATACTGAAGTAACTGGAAGAATGAAAACAAATCCAGTGCCTTGTAATTCTTCCCATCAAGCTGTTGGGTGTGTTGTTGAGCTGTAAGACTCCCCTACAGTCTGCTGTGCATGTAACAAAGTCATCATAAACTCTTCTATGTGGAAGAAGAAATGAAATTAAAACAAAACACAATTTTTAAAATGCTTTGCAATGAGATTAGGCAAGCAGACATATTTACAGCAATGTCCTCTCATGTAAGTCATTATATTCCTACGTGTTATTCTTACATTTCTGTCTTGGCCTTCTCTGAAGTACTGAGAGAGGTATATAGGTTCTTTCAGCCCACAGGAATTAACCATTTGTGATACAAGGTGCTTTCCAAAAAAAAAAAAGGTGTCAGCTGGTACCATGTTTCCCCGAAGGTAACACACTGTCTTATATTTATTTTTCCTCAAGAAGACACAGTATGGCTTATTTTCAGGGGATGTCTTATTTTTATTAAGTATGGTACAACAATCTACATTTATTCAAATATAGTTAAGTCGTCTTCTTCTGGAACATCATCATAACTCTCCAAACCCAGAATTCCATCCTGAATTTCTTGCGACTCCATTTCCTTTAGAAGCATTGGCCCCAATCTTTCATGTCGAGCAATAGAGCTCTCATTAAATGAGCAGCTCTTATCCATGTAACCTGCTCGGAGTGCATTGGCAACAACACTGTCAGTGATTTTATCCCATGAATTCTTCACCCAAATCACGACCTCTTGCAGGCTAGGTTTCATAGTTTCCACGCTGATTTCTTGTCATTCTATTTTCAATGTAGTTGTTAATTTCCATACGCAAATGGTCTTTGAATGGCTTGTTTATTGCAACATCAAGAGTCTGCAGATAGGCAGTCATTCCTGCAGGAATCATTATTTGATCTATTCTTCTCTCTGCAAGGAAGTTCTTCATGTCTTTAGCACGGTGAATGCTGGCTGAATCCCAAGCAGACCTCTTTGGCCACCTCACAAAACAAATGGCAGCATTAAATCAAGCCACTTCCTTATAACTGCTTGTGTGCACCAGGCTTTTTCGGTTTCAAAAACATAAATGCCGGAAACACGTTCAATCTT